>APFE030738106.1:204894-237344 GCA_000404065.3 Pinus taeda | reverse complement strand
GATGTTGAGGAGCTTAGGCCAAGGGCAGGCAAAAGCAACAGTGATTTTTTGTGACAATAGCTCAGCTATTGCATTATCCAAGAATTCAGTGTTTCATAAGAGAACGAAACACATTGACACAAGGTTTCATTACATTAGGGAATTGGTGAGCAATGGAGAAATTGCCTTAGAACATTGCAGGACTCAAGAACAGGTTGCAGACATCTTGACAAAGCCACTTGATCAGAAAAGCTTTGAATTTCTGAGGAAGTGTCTGGGTATGACCGAATGCCCAGCAGTTGAAATTAAAGGGGAGTGTTGAATTTGTAATTTCAACCGCGCGCGGGAAAATATTTAATGCACCTAAAAACCACCCAGCAAAACCACCGAACCACGTGGAGGCATTTCGCAACGCTTGTGGTAAAAAGGGGTTTTTGTCAGAGGGCCTCCGAACACCCCAACCAGCTGCCACGCGTCCAGTGTACAAACACAAAACCACCCTCTCCCCGGACGCTAAAGGTCGTTTGTTTTGTCAGAGGTTGGTGAGCGAATTGCGTCCGATCAGGTCAACGGACAATCATTGTCAACAACCTGCCCGAACTTTATTTTTACTATTACCGCAGGTTTTATTTAATGTTTTAATAAATGTGTCATAAACTTAGGTAAAAGACTTTATGTCTTCATACGGCATGTATGGGCACGAATTTAAAATAGGCATGGGCATAAGTAGTTGTTTTAATTTTAATGTTTTTTTTTATTCACGAGGGGTCGCGTAAGTTTAGTTTTTACGGAACATGTAAAACCATTTTTTTGTGGTTGACCATTCTGCAAGTGTAAGTGACTGTGTAATTTTTGCACACGGTGAGAAGAGAAACAGGGCTCCGCAGCAGCAAATGAAAACAAAGGATTGTAATGCAATGTTTTGAAATGTATGAAACGCAACAGCGTGAATTTGTCTTTGTGATGTAAAAAGAAAAAGAATGCACACTAGTGCAGGAGAAGGAGAATTGAATGAAGAAAACCAGTGGGTTGTTTTGTTTCAAATCCATGAGTTGTTTCACACAGGTGAAAAGGTAAATGAGTAAAACTCTGTAATTTTGTTTTCACACAACAGTGAATGTAAATGAAATATTTACACACAGTGGTGTAAAATTTCATAGGAGGCAGAGTAACTTTTGTGAAAATGTTTTGGTGAATCCCTCTGAGTAAAAGAGGATGAATATGTATTAGTGCTTTTGTTTAATGAATGGAAATCTTTATGGTGGTGAAATACTTTGCTCTGTAATTTTTTTTAAGGCTCCTCTGTGCAAAAGATCCTGGTGTAAAAGTAACAGAGCATTGCCTCTGTGTTTTGTTTTTCTGGTTTTGGTATTTTCCCATTGCAAAAATACCCAACAATGTCATGATAGCAAGCTCTAACAAAATCAACAAAATCAAGTTCATGCTTTGAGAGATTTGTGCACCTACATTTTTCTATAATGCATGCTGAAATTTAGTCTGATGACATTGGTTGGGAAATTACAGAAGTGGAAGTAATACTGGGAGAATGAGCTAAACTTGTTGATGAGTACCCAAATTACTATAGTTGTGTGTACTTTATTGTAAGAATTAAGTGATTTTTAGCATTTTAGGAGTTAACATGATATATAATGACATTTATAGTTTGCACATTAGCTTTTAAGTTTTGTAAGCATCTCTCATGTTCATATTTCTTTTTTATGTTTTGGACCAGTGCAACATATATCACAAAAAGTATGTTTTGAAGAGGGGCAGTAACAAAAGATGGAAATTTTTGTGGAGCAGTTTTAGAGTTTTAAACAAAAAGTGTTAATTTTTTCTCTCACGCATTCACCACTAGATTATAACCCAACTCACATACTTTTGCATATTTTACTGTCTTCATTGTAGAGAGATGAAAGCTACACAATGACTTCATAGAAATCTACCTTTCAAAATTTAAATGCAAGCAAGATCTATTTTGTTTAAAACAAGGGTTTCCTTCCTCAAAACTGATATATAGATATTGACATAACTGTTGGCCCAACAAACTTCACACTACCAACTTACAAATTTTGGGTTTCCTTCAAATAATATTCTACATTACAAATATTCTTGCGTTATTGTCATTTCCTTTAGCAAAATCAACGCCAATTTTGATTGTTGTGATCATTATATTTTTTTGGTATATGCCTTACCATTTTGGCACATGTTTGCACATGGATACAGATTCGTCGTAAGTGTGTATACTTCTAGCTGATATCCATACTTTTCGTAATCTGTAATAGGCTTTTTCTGCTTTAGTTTCTATAATTCTATTTAACCAATGTTCAATGTTCAAATATTAAGTCATACATAGTGGTACAATTTTTTGGAATTTCATTTTCTGTGCTTTGATACCATGCTAAATATTTCCATGACATAATTTTATATGCTAAGCACCTAATACCTAAGGTCTAACGCTAAATGGACATCAAAACTAACACTCTAATTAACTGCCAGTGGCAAACCATAAGATCGATACTTGTTTTCACTTGATATAGTCATCATATTTGTGAGTAATCATTAATATTCATAATAGTGGGGATCCGCCTCAAAGTATTTTATTTTCATTCTTTATTAAATTTCAATTCAAGGAGAGTTGGTGAAGTATTTTTCTGTAGCAAGAGGGACACCAAGGATATATTCCCTCTGCTACAATTTTGGCAAACAAGTTTGTTATCTTTTTACATCAATTGGAAGGTATTTTTTTTGTGCTTTGGACATCTGTTCTATGACAAAATTCCAGTATTCACTGAATTTACAATTGTATCTACAGATTGAGAAGACCAAGAAGATCACAAAGAGCTTTGAAAATACTCAAGCAGTGGATTTGGGTTTTGATAGAACAATCTATAAAACACTTCCAAGAGACGTAAGTTTCTCTAGAAATCCAAAGTATGTAAAAAAATGTCTGCAAATTTTTAATACATTCTTATTATTGTGTAGGGAAAACTTGCACTCACTAAGTATCTCCAAAAGCTTGGCTTCAATGGGAACTCGTTAAATCAACAGTTAGGTCAGGATGTTTCACGCCAAGCAAATAAAGGAAATGTAGACTTCTATTCATCCTTGATATCTTACATCACTAACGTGTGCATTTTTATTTGCCCTAACAGATTTAAATTTTCTTTTGGATACTAGTGCACATTTCTCTCGAATGGTATGCCAATGCTTGTGTTTCTTAAAGTTGGAACTATGTCTTATGCTAGAAGAACTGCTGAATTTTATCAGGAACAACGGCTGAAGGATGTTGCACTTGGGTTGTTCGTGGATACTCAAATTTTACGCCCTCTTTGGTGAGTTTACTTCAAAGGGAACTGCAGGATATTTACGTTTTTGAAGGGAACTTGCAAGTATCTCTGGTTATGTATTCAACTAGAAACATTTATCTATCATGCAGGTAAACTACTTTGGTGGCAATATGAAGATGCCTGTAAATGGATTGATAGAAAAGTGCAATCTTCTCAGGTAAATATGCTTCTTCCTCGAGTGCTTGTATTCGAGAAATAAATAGATCTTTTCCCATACACTTAATATAGTTCAGTTGTAGCCCGTTATAATATTCTTACGCTTATGTTCTTCCTTTCTTAGTGGGATTGGACATCTATATTTTTTTTTGTCAATTGACAGACATCTTAAGCAATAAAAAACCTGGTCAAGTACAAGTATGGAAATGGAGGACTTTTGAGTTGAATAGAGTAAGGAAGAGTGAATATGCTTCTTCCTCAAGTGGCGTTAATGTCAGCTATAGATCTACTAATTCTATGTCGCTATTGTAATAAGCTGTTGATATCTACCACAAATTTTTCCCTGGCATTTTATAAAATATCATCAATGTTGAGGTAGATCCTTTTACCTTAAAGAGGAGCAAGAGTAAAAATGAGTAGTTGGTGCTTTTAACATGTTTATGTTACACACATTAATTAATATGCCTGTCTTCCTGCATGATTTAGCACATGTTCACTCTGGGTAATGTAAGATTGTTTTCATGTAGATTTGTTGCATTCATGACATAAGGATGTCCAATCTTATGTATATAGGTTTAGAATGTCCAATATTATCATTAGATTTTCACTTGCCTTTCAAATACCGTAATATTTGTATTGCATAGTGTCCTTTAATATAGTATATGTGGTATCAGACACATATACTGCTTAGCCAAGAAAACTTAGTGTACACTCACGACACGATTTGTAGTTTCAGTATTAAACACTCATGGCACAATGAATAGTTTCATTATCAAATACTCAATATATAATTTTATTAGGAGGTTTCCGCAGATGCTTATGAGATAGTATATATATTTTTTTGTTACAAAGAAGGGCATATTCAACAATCAAAATCCTAGTCATGTATAAGTCTAGACTCTTGAAGAACTCTATATTCAGATAACTGATTTAGGTAAAAATAGTGATTATGTTTTATCCAATAGTAACTTTACCTCATCCTAATGTACTTGTATTGTAGAAATAAGTACTTCTATTCCTTTTTCCTTATAATTATATTCTTGTTGGGGATGGACTTGTGTTGTAATGAAGATAAATAAGAAGCTAAATTACTTTCCATCCTTATTATAGTAAGGGATTTTTAAAAGTATACTCATTTAACATATTTGCTTTTCACATTTCTTTAAAGACAAATTTAATTAGAGTATTAAAATTTCTTTGTAATAGTAGCATATATAGTTTTGTTGTCAACAATGAGTTATCTTAACCAACCAAAAGCCTAGTCAAAAAGTAGTAGACTAGTAGTGAAGAATTTGTATTGAAGAACTTTACAATTAAGTAAAGGTCTTGTTCTCAAGTAAGGTCGTCGTCTTTTGAGTTTTGTAGTATTGACAATTTTAGATCTATCACTTTTTTATTATCTTAATAGATATGTATTTAACATTTTTTGATCCTCCTTTTAGGAATGTAACTTTGCCATGCATTGATGGATATCTGTGGATCTCTATGACAATTTTTTCCAAAACATTTATAAACACCACCAAAATTGAGGTGTTTGTTAAAACCTAAAAGTAAACATTTATCCTCCATAAATTTTTTATCACACATTTTAATCATAGTAATTGTATTTAGTACTATTTAATATAGTTATCTTATCTTATATAGAGAATTTCATTATGAAAAGGTGGCATTTAAGCATCTCAAACATAGTCCTAATCACATAAACATAGTAAAGTAGAATTCAATTTTAGTCATATAATGATTGCATGAGTCCATTGTTTTGTGGTGGTTTAAAAAATGATGTAAAGGTCTTGATTTGAAGTTAGATTTGGATCATAATGTTATGCTACTTTATGGACATTAAATGACTTTTTGGTTCATTTTGTTCTTAGCAAAGTAACTCAATCGAGCCTTTATTTCTTAGACAAGAGATTTCCAATCCCTGTGCTTGGTGGCGTTTCACACACAAGTGGAGTGGCGGGCATGAGCAAGAGACTCATATGTAGTTTTAGTGCAATTTTGTTTTCTATTTTGAAGGGTTAACATTGTAGAACCATTTCAACATCGATTTTGGATTTTTTTACAGTTTACACATTTCATAGTTACCTGAAAGATATGGAGATGTTGAAAGAATTATGTAGGCTAGGTGATAAGTACATGTAGGGTTGCTTTTCATTTAATTTTCAGAAACAATCCATATTATTGTTATGTATGATGCCGAGTCAAGAGATGTCCAAAGAAACAACCAACTACACAATAATATTATCTAGAAATAAAAGGAATAATCAGTTTATTTTGTCCCTAGTATTGTTGAAATATGAAACTTTTATCTATTTTCAAAACAAAACTACAAAATCCCTCAATTCTTCCTTGTTAATTTTGAATTCTACCTACATTCTATTTTTTTTTTATTTTTTTTTAATTGAAATTGGATTTTCCTACATCATCCTCCCCTTCTCAAGAAAAAAAAATCATTCAGATTTTTCCACTTCTAACCACATAACATGGTATTCAACTTCCATGATCCATAGGGGCATCTTCTATTCATTTGTCTTTCCATTAATCAAACCATTATTTTGTGCTAGTTTTTTGTTACAGTTTTGTAATTTGGGCATTTATGATGTCATGATGGCAAACTCTAGCAGAATCAACAAAATCGAGTTCATGCTTTCGGAGATTTGTACTCCTACATTTTTCTATAATGCATGCTGAAATTTAGTCTGATGACATTGGTTGGGAAATTGCAGAAGTGGAAGCAATACTAAAAGAATAAGCTAAACTTGTTGACGAGTCTAACCTCAAAAACCCAAATTGTTATAGCTGAGTGTATTTTATTGTAAGAATTAAGTGTTTTTTAGCAAATTAGGAGTTAACATGATATATAATGACACTTATAGTTTTCACATTAGCTTGTAGGATTTGTAAGCATCTCTCATGTTCATATTTCTTTTTATATTTGGACCAATGCAACATATATCACAGAAAGTATGTTTTGAAGAGGGACAGTGACCAAATTTTGTGGAGCAGTCTTAGAGTTTTAAAAAAAAGATGTTAATTTTTTTCTTGTCATTACCAAAAGATTTTTACATGGTCTTTATATGCATAGATATTTCTTAAAACTTTCCCTGTGGGGCAATATCACAAAACACATCAGCTTTACAAATCCTTGTCTATATATATATTATATATATAAACATTAAAGAAATTAAATTTAATAATATCATTTTGATTGATTATGGAAACCAAAGTACAACTTTTTCAATTTAACAATTTTATTTGAGAGTCTCTTTTCATTTTTGAGTAATTGCTAATTTAAAACAATTTTGCATAAAAATAGACAAAAATATAAATATAAATAAATATACTTACATAGAATTACTCATTTCTGCCCCCATTATTTATGCTTTTAATAAAAAAATATATTATAATATATTACCTAAAATAATATCATGTATATGGCCTAATTTCTTAAAAAGTATAATACATATCGCCTAATTTAAACACTAAACACACTTCGCAAACAGCACCCACGACGTCTCCTCCGCTTCCATTCCCAACGCCACCGTTCGCGCTTTCTAGAGATGAACGGTCACGACTTCGAATCTGCTGCACCGCTCCGCAATCCCTTGGATTTATGCGCTGCACTGTCTCTCCGGATAGCCGGAAAACCTTGAACACGTAGTCCCGGCTGCAGTAGTCTATAAAGCGACTTTTTGAAAGTTTTTCCGGCGGATTTTTCCGGTCAAAATCCGGCAGTAATTCATTGGAATCTCAAGTTTGATAGCTAGTTTTTGCACAATCAATGGCTCCCAGGGGTTTTCCAGGGCGCTGAATTCAAATATGCAGTTAAAAAACCATTTTAACTGCTAAAAATCAAGATTTAACCTCATTTCTTCCGCCGGATTCCGTCACCGGAATCTCAAAAAAATCGCATTATAGACAACTCCGTCGCAGCTTGGTGGACAGAGCAGAGAACCCGCCGCAAGTTAGGTAACGTCCAATTTTACAACCTCCGGGTAGTCCTATTGGGCATCTTGGGAATCTTTATGTTGATTGCTGATTCCCCAAATATTTGGGAATAGGAAGTACTTGGACGCAATCAATTCTTTGACCTCGCCAATATCCATACGATTCCAAATATTCGGGGAATATGGTGGGATGTGTACAGCCGAATTGACAATAACTATGTGGATCAAGTTTATCAAAAGTAGGGCATTAACTGTAGCATGCACAGATTCCGCCATGCAGAGCAGCGAAACATCAAACCCCTTCATCACGATTCTGCCAGATCTGTAAGTGTTTGCAGCCAGGTAGGAAATTACATTTCCCTGACAATGTTTACACAAACTCTACATGAGGATCACTTGCCGCAGGTCTGCACAAATGGCATCTCCGTGGCATCCAATTGTGTTTACTTTTAGCTGCAGATCTGAGTATAAATTTCTTAATACCCTTGCACCGTTGCTTCCCATGAATCTACCTCCAACAAAAAAATGGATTTGAATCATGTTTGTTATGTCGTGCTGATTCACGGCTAGATATGCCTAGTTAAAATTCACCACCGATCGGATTTCAATCTTTTTCACTCATTTGAATCGAAACCCCAAATGCTTTGCCCTTCACTGCATCTTTTCGAGGTCAAAATTACGTTTTTCCGCTGCATGAAAAATACCACAGTTATTGTTCTCTGGTTCCACAGAGTCTACAAACATTTTTTTCCATTGATCATCTCCATCATACAGCAAACCACATGCAGGCTAAAAGAGAGCTTCATAGAAAGTTTATATGAAAATTTAATCATCATTGAACCTAAGCCTCAAAATTTATATGAAAATTTAGTCATCCCCGAATACCACAGCTCGGGGAAGTCTGCGACATCAGTAGGCGCTCCCTATACATTCTGAATAAATTGAAAGATGGTAGAAATTCAGCGTTGGGTGCTGCAGGTAACAAAATTCAGATGTGGGGGCTTCACAATCGGGGTAGGAACGAATGACAGTGCTCTAGATGGACTCTCCGCCTCTCATTTCCTTCGAAATGTAGCTTCCTTAGCAGCAGGGCTACAGCTCCCGGCCATCGTCCCCTGCTTCGCTGCAACGACAGGAGCTTACTCAAAGCCAACGGCAAGAGCTAAAGAGTCTGTTATAGGGCATTAAATGACTGGTTAGCTACATGCCCTTTAACTTTATAACACACCTCATTATTTTTCATTTATTTCGTTATGGGCGCGGGTATGTTATAAAGTTAAAAGGCATGCAACTAATCAGTTATTTAATGCCCTATGGCAGGTTGGTTAGCTCTTACCCAAAGCCCATATGTTATAAAGTTAAAAGGCATGCAGTTAACCAGTCATTTAATGCCCTATGGCAGGTTGGTTAGCTCTTGCCCAAAGCCCGTTGCCCTTCCACCATCGAATCGAATACCACTGGTAAGTTTAAGTCGATTGCAGATTTCCCAAATATTTGGCAATCAAACATGCAATCTAGATTTCCCGAATATTTAAAAATCAAACAAACATGCAATCAAAAAATTGACCTTACCCATATCTATCAAATTCTAAAATATTTGGAAAATCTACAATCGCCTTAAGTCGAACAAGAAATTGTGACGGTGTACTTGAATGCAGTCTTGGAAGAGCCTCTTGCAACACTTGCTGAATACACTCTAAGGCGTATATCGATCAAGACGGTTAAGGCATGTCCCTCGTTAACGGATTCAATGTGAGCAGACATAGTGGTTGGAGAATAAATTGCTTTTTTAATGGTCATGTGTACAAATTCTTGTATGTTGGATTTCTTTTCTATTTTCAATTGCATTGGTGTGCAAAGCTATTTCTAAAATTGAAGTTAATGGTTTTCTTGATACCGAGAAAAGCATTTTTCAAGTTAATGGTTTTCAATTTTTTTTGTGTCGAGAGAATACATCATTGACTTGGTTATATTGAGTCTATTATATGTTGATAGTCTGATGGGTTTTGTTGTGCTTATGTTGATAGTCTGATGGGTTTTGTTGTACTTGGGGTTTAAGCATCAATTACAAGATATTTTTGTGATTATGTAAGTGTGTATGTAGAAAGGCCAGTTGTAACATACCTATATAACTAGAAGTATGTATTTCCATGCATACTACTAGGATGGAAGCATGTCCATAGAGATATTTAATATCTAGGCTATTCTTTGGGGTAGTCAAGAAGCATCAATTGTACAAAGTTCATCAACTATGGTCAGAGGCAATTATGTATGTATGTATGTATTTTGATACATACTACTAGGATGGAAGCATGTCCATAGAGATATTCAATATCTACCCTATTCTTTGGGGTAGTCAAGAAGCATCAATTGTACAAAGTTCATCAAAGATGATGCAATTATGTTTTAAATGGAGGTTAAGTGACAACTCGAAGATGTGGTGGTGAAGAAAGAGCGGTGTTTGCGAGATTCCATAGTGGATGTGAGTGTTGATGAAGCCCTGTCAGATATATATCATTTTGTTGGTATAGTATGAGTTTTGATTGTTTTCCATGTAAGCATTAAGGGAGGGTGTTGGAAGTAATCCTTCTATGTCATGTGTAGTTATCATTGTGATTCGTAGTATGAGTTTTGATTGTTTTCCATGTAAGCATTAAGGGAGGGTGTTGAAAGTAATGCTTCTATGTCATGTGTAGTTATCATTGTGATTCGCATGTTGATTACTATTAGATGTGTGGAAGTCAGTGTGTTATGTCCTATATATATATATATATATATATATATATGTAACTGTTGTGATGAATAATATCAATGTGATTTGTGTTTTTGTTGTAGGATATCTTTACTCTCTTCAGATTTCTATCATAGTTTTGTCTAATTTTGATGTAGAACTCAAATATTAAAGAAGATGATTACCTTGGCTCGATTTATAATTCAATATAAAAGAATTGTATTAAATAAGATAATTTTTCTATCATAGTTTTGTGTAATTTTGAAGTAGAGTTCAAATATTAAATAAGATAATTATCAAATTTCTATCATAGTTTGTCTAATTTTGCAGAGGAACTCAATATTAAATAAGATAATTATCTTGGCTCAATTTATAATCTAATATAAAAAAAATGTATTTTTTTTAAATTGATGTGTCTTTTTTAAATTAAATAAATGTTATTTATAATAAAAGTATATATATGAATGATTAATTTTAATTATAATCATTGTATATTTTGATTTTTCTATTACAACTTAATTAAAAAAATATCAATAACAAGCAAAATTATATTTCACTCCATCATAATAAAATATTTTGATATGAGTAACATAATTTTATATTTAATTTCTATATAAAATAATTGAAAACAAAAAAATATTTTATATTTTCATAAGATGTATTTTTAGGTGTACTTCTTGTGTACTCCATGGTAAGTATACATATATTAATGTGTCTCTCAAAATAAAGAAAGGTGTAACACATTTAATACTCAATAAGAAGTTTTTATATAAAGAAAGAATATTAACATTGGGTCGACAAGTGCAGCCTAGTAATCTTTACTGAGATTTACTAAAGCCAATACCATCTCTTAAATTAAAGGAAAGGTGTTAATTCAATACAAAATGAGAAATCTTGCTCCAAAACCTTTTAATATTTCTTTTAATTAAATATTTGTAAAAAGAATCTTTAAAGGGAAAACACATATCCTATCCATATGTTAAATACTAAAGACATAATTATTTACACATCAAAGTTCTAATATTTGAAAATATTAATTTAATGTAGTTTTATAATAAATTTTGTTATCGTGCCATAAAAAACATTATTAAATCTAATATTAATATTTAATAACTTCATATTAATACAATATTAAATTTAATATGATATTAAATTTGTTATATTATAATATATATTAATATATCATGATATATTATATATATGTGTGTGTGTGTGTGGAGGGAAGAACAAAGACATAAAGCGATAGAGGTGGAGAGATAGAGGGAGTGGCAAGGGACAGATGGAGATAAAATGAAGGAGATGGGAGAGGAGGAATGAAGAGAGAGAGAGTGAGAAAGATAGGAGTGAGAGAGGGAGAGAAGGGTAAGAGAGAGAGAGGGAGACACAAAGATGGAGGGGGAGAGAGGGGAAGAGAGGGACAATGTTAGAGAGAAGAGAGATGGGGGGAGAGAGAGGGAGGTAGGAGGGAAAAGGAGAGAGGGGAAGGACTACAGAGAGGACATGAGAGAGGGGGAGAGAGGTAAGGACATAGAGGGAGGGACAAAGAGATGGAGTTTGAGGGGGAGAGAGGGAGTGAATAAGAAAGACATAGAGAGAGAAAAGTGGAGAGAGAGAGAGAGAGAGAGTGACGAGGGAGAGATGGAGAGAGAGTATGTATGTTTTGGGGTGAGATAGAGAGACAAATAAGGAGAGATGGAAGGAAGGGGGAAGAGAAGGAGAGGGAAGGAGAGAGGGAGGGAGATAGTGACAGAGTTTGAGGGTGAAGAAAGAGAGGGAGGGGAGGGCATGAAGAGAGACAGAGGGAGGTGAGAGAGAGAGGGAGGAAGATATGGAGTTGGAGGGAAAGAGAGAGGGAGGTAAGAAGAAATACATAGAGAGAGAAAGGTGAAGAGAGAGAGGGAGTGATAAGGGAGATAATGAGATAGGTAGAGAGGAGAGCAAGAGGGAAGAGAGAGAGAGTGAAGGGGTAGAGAGAAAGAGAGGAAGAGGGAGGGAGAGATATATAGACATGGAGAAAGAGTGTGTATGTTTTGGGGGTGATATAAAGAGACAAAGGAGAGGCAGAGGGAGATAGAGATATAGATGTAGATGGGAGGTGAAGAGAGGGAAGAAGAGAGAATTAGGAGAGGGAGGGATATATATATATATTTATATATATATATAATTATATATATAGAGAGAGAGAGAGAGAGAGAGAGGGAGAGAGAGAGTTAGTTTGGGGGGGTTGAGATTGAGAGACAAACAAGGATATGGAGGGATATGGATATAAGATGGAGGGAGAGAAAGGGAAGAATATTTCTTGTAGTATATGCATTGATCTCATTGTAGATTATGATTTCTAATCCTATTTGATTTATTGCACTAGATGCATTGACTTCAATTTAGATGTTGATTTCTAATCTTATTTAATTTATTGCACTAGATGCATTGATTTCAGCGTAGATGATGATTTCTAATATTATTTTATTGCTTGCACTATATGCATTGATTTTAGTGTGGATTTTGAATTCTAATTATATTTGATTGCTTGCACTAGATGCATTGATTTCAGTGTAGATGTTGGTTTCTAATCTTATTTGATTGCTTGCATTATATGCATTGATTTCAGCGTAGATGTTATTTTCTAATTCTATTTGATTGCTTGCATTAGATGGATTAGATGTTGCTTATCTTGGGGCTGTAAATTATTACAAAATCTTTTCAAGATTAGATGGATGAGGGAGAGAGGGAAGAAAATTTCTTGCACTAGATGCATTTATTTCAATGTAGATGATTTCTAATCCTATTTGATTGCTTTCACTAGATGCATTGATTTAAGTGTAGATGTTGATTTCTAATTATATTTGATTACTTGCAATAAATGGATTGATTTCAATGTAGATGTAGATTTCTAATCCTATTTGATTGCTTTCACTAGATGCATTGATTTAAGTGTAGATGTTGATTTCTAATTATATTTGATTACTTGCAATAAATGGATTGATTTCAATGTAGATGTAGATTTCTAATCCTATTTGATTGCTTGCACTAGATGCATGGATTTTAGTGTAGATTTAGATTTCTAATCCTATTTGATTGCTTGCACTAGATGCTTTAATTTCACTATAGATATTGATTTCTAATCTCATTTGATTACTTGCATTAGATGCATTGATTTTAGTGTAGATGTTGTTTTCTAATCCTATTTGATTGTTTGCATTAGATGCATTAGATGTTAATCTTGAGGCTATAGATTATTTAAAAAAATATTTTTCAAGATATATTTAGTAATAAGTAGAGGGACACTATTAAGAAATAATTAACTTCAAAAGTTGCGATACCTAGAATTAAAATAAAAAATATGTGCAGAATCAATCCTCGTGCAAAGTGCAAATTTAATCCTTGACAAGATCATCTCCCTCCTTCATCACCAACTAATTACTATTAGGAAATTACATGTATTCAAAATATATTCAAAATTTCTAATAGAGTAATTGCATACAACAATGTATTCAAAATATTTATAAGAGGAAAATCTATATATGTAAACATCAGAACAAATCAAACTATTCTAAAAGGAGGTTTTATACTTGTTTGGAGAAACAAATAATGTAAATACACCCATTAAAAAAAAATCATCAAAATATTCTTGAAATAAATAAATTATTTCAAACATAAACAAAGAAACAAATTATTTCAAGAGTAATCTTCAAGCAGTAAATTATTAAAACTACTCTTCAAGATATATTTTGTAATATTTGGTGGAAGACTATTTAGAATTACTTAGTTGTCAAAAGTTGTGATGTCTAAAATTAAATGAAATAGATATGCAATATCAATCTTCCTGCAAACTATTGACAACATTGTCTCCCTTTTCATCACCAACTAATTACTAATGAATAATTACATACACATATAAAAATATAACACAACAACTGTAACATTCACAAACATTGCCATATACATAAATACAAAAACCACTCAAAGCATCCAAACACAGACATACAAACCATTCAAGAAAAGAAACAAAGACCAAAATAAAGAAGAGAATGATATGGTCATGCCAAACAAAGAAGACATAATGTGAATTTTGAATTTTATCTCAAACATATACATAATAATGATAATCTAAAAATGTGACATTATTGCCCTCAACTAGAACCAACTTAGATCCATCTAATACTGGATCTATCATGTGTCGAGAGGGATCAAATCTATCAATTTGCAAACCTTTCCTCAAGTTCTACACACCAAAAAGAAGGTTTTCACCTAGGGATTTGATCCTTCTCAGTGCATGATAGGTCTAGTGTTAGATGGATCTAAGCTCATCTTAATTCAAGATCTATGTGTTGATGGTATCAATTCTTTTGAGGTGTAAACATTTTTTTCAAATTTTGCACTCCAAAAAGAGTTTTACACCTTAAAAAATTTAATTCCACAACTTAATAAATTTCAAATTAAAATTAAAATAGACCTAGACTAATAACACTCTTAAAAAAATATTTCACACCTCAAGACATTTAATCCTTCAAAACTTTCATAAATCCCAAATTAAAATAATATAATAGAAAACATTTAATCCCTCCAAAATTTTCATAAATCCAAAATTAAAATAATCTCATCTATAGCAAAATTACCTAAAAACAAATATAATTATAATTTCACTATTAAAAAATTTGTGAATAATAATCACATTAGAAATATTTTATGCATGAAATATCTAGTGTGATTAAGATCTTAGCATCACATTAAATAGAGTGATGTAAAGACAATTAATTCTAATGATTTAGAAACCTAAATTTTGATCATTTCACTATTCAATTTTAAAAGCAAAATTTCAAATCGATAGAAATAGTAACTTCTAATTTTCTTGCAATCCAACAATCAAATGAAAATTACCAAGACTGCTCCTCAAAATACCAAAGAAATATGATATCCATTCACTTACCTTCCCACCAAGAACTCATAGTGCTACACCAACAATCCACTCAAAGTGCTCCTCAGCAGTTCAACGACGTCTTCGAATAGGAATCGTGGATTGTGGGCAAAGAAATGGACAGTCTCCATAGTGAACAGGAGGACTTGATCGATATTTTAGAGGAAAAATGATCACCTCTCTATGGCCTCCGCTGCCCGGATAACATAAGGCTCACTTGCCAACTTCACCCTCGGATCCAATACTAACACCTCCTCAGTTGATAGTGCAAGTTGTCTCATTACATCCATATGATCCATTGACATTATACAAAACTAGACTGCATCAAGTAGATTATATTGTTTGAGTCCGATCTTCTGCTCAAATTCCAAATTAGATCCGGGTTGAGATTGAATATATAAGAGGAGAGGGAGCAAGTTAGTGGCAAGTTAGTTGAGCATGAGTGGGTGTGAGAGATCAACTAAGGAAGATTGAAGGTTTCAACAGATTGCAAGACTCAACATCCAAGTAGAAGAAATCGAGTGAGGGTTGAGCTCTTACATCCTAGTGCAATATTCCATTCACACATGCACGTAGGAGAGAGGAGCTGCACTTACACATTTGGGGCGAATTATTGATATGCTCAGGAGTTCCATAGATCCAGTGTGTAGGAAGGGAGATCAATTTATTTGCAAAGTGATGAAGTGTTTTCTTGTGATAGAAGGAAAATTTATCCCTTGTTGTAATTATTAGCAAAAAAATCCTTTTTTGAAGAGAATAATAAAGACACACAACCTTGTAGGTTTTCCCCGGAGTTGGGGTTTCTTGGGTATACCTTGTGTTCTATGTTTTGATGTGTTTGTCTTCTGATTTATTTTCGTTATGCATGTTAAGTTAGAAAACTCAATGTATTTATGATTTAAGTTTCAAGAATATCAATTATTTTTGTTTTGTTTTTTTACACTTAGAAAATTACAAATAAATTTACTGGGTTTTAAGAAAATCTAACAGATCCCATACCAATGGTGTTGTGGGGTCCATATTTTTAGGAAATGTAGGCTTGTTAGCACTCAGATAGGCTAACTGAACATTGTTTATAATGCCTCAACTTCTAGGCTTGTTGCTCAAACTCCCACTGCTCACATTGAATCCTTCAAGCAAATTCAATACAGTCCTTTCCCTTGAAGAATATTTAGCAAACTTGAGGTAAGAATAAGAAAATCAAGTCGAAAAAAACTTCTAATAATGAAAAGGGGGCACGTCAAACCAAAGACACCACTGGGAGTGGCATCAAAGAGAAGAAGAAAAAGAATAGGTTTCCTTACATGATTTGTGTGAAAGATCATTTCACACATGAGTGTCTCTGGATGGATGAGATTCATTATATTTTTCACAACAAAACCTTGCTTGTTCCCTAACAATGAAACATGGTTGCATACCCTCCATTGCATCAACAAGAGGGAAGTGGGGGAAATCCTTCATATAATTCCTCGTCATCCACACAGGATATTTTCATGGTAGACCAACCTATTCACATGACCACAAGAGAACATAATTATGAGAATCCTAAGAGTGGTTCTTCCACTCAAGAATTTTTTGTACCTACCCACCTGATGACCCCCTTCACATCGAAAGGCCTCCATTAAATGTGAATGGAGGGACCATAGTTGATGATGTTGAGGCACCTTGTGAGTGGCCCTATTGGATTACAATTTGTTTCTTTGGTGAAGTTGGCTCTATGCCATGACGAAAAATGTTTCCTTAGTTTTTAGGGTTGTTATGCTCCCTCATCAGGGAAAGATTGTCACAGTCAACTAGCTAACATATTGCAAGATCGACTTGTCCTTTCATGATAGCTAATAGTTCATTTCATATGAATCTCCCCTTATTGTTTTTATAGCATTAGAGCAAGGATGTTCAAAGACTCTTCATTAATTGGAACTTTTCCCTTTGCACCATTGGATCCCTCACACTGTGTTGCCACTATTACATGATTCTCATCAATCAACTATGGATACCAAGGACCTTTTGATCCATGGGTGGTGCCTTCTTTATCTGACATACATGTATGGCATTCACATCCCTTTGGGTCTTGAGAAAATTTCTTATCAATCTATGAAAGTGGCAACTGTTAACCCTGAATCATGCCTCCAACAAGATCTAGAGCTTGACCCTTCTTTCTCGCTCATGTGGGTTGTTGATGACTCAATTTCCCATGACTTCCTTGATATCATTATACTATCTAATGAATCCATCTTGGAAGTTGTGACAGTATTCGATCAACCTCCATCATCATTCATCTTTTATCTCCTGCATGGAACAATTAAATGACAAATTGAAACACTTTGTTTCATCTAATAATGTTGAATGGTCACAAGATCCCATCATGACACACGATATGTTCTCTAGAGGAAAATTAGATGAAATTTATTGAACCATCCATATCGATATTTTAGTGAAACCTACAATCATGAAAACATCCTAACTTGTTTATATTGTACTCTTGATGAGATCGCTACTTGCATTGCTCTCTTCAAATAATTCCATGACGTTTTTGCATGGTCGCATGAAGAAATTCCTAGGACCGATCCTCTGATTATTGAACATGGAATCATTACATAGGAAGAAGCCAATCTAGTAAACTTGTTGCCATCAAGGCAAAAGTAAAAAAAATAGCTTAAGGACAAGTTTATTTATCTAGTTCCCTTGACAAATAGGGTTTCTAACATCGTTCTTGTGGGAAAGAAACATGGTACTATTTATGAATGCATTAATTATAGCGACTTGAACAAGATATGTCCAAAAGACAACTATCAAACCACGTTCATTGATCAAATTGTTAATGAATGTGTCAAAAATGATATCTTTTCCTTCATGGATGGATTTTCCAGCTATAATTAGATTCAAATCAAATCGAAAGATTAGAACAAGATGAATTTAATTTGTTCTTGGGATACTCTTGTTTATAGGAAACTGTTGTTTGTCCTAAAAAATGTTAGTGCCACTTTCTAGCAGGCTATGTCTTATCCTTTCCATTACATTAAACAACTTATGGAGGCATACTTATATGACCTTGTTGCCCATTCCCAACGAAAGGGTTGATTGATGTAACACCAGATCAACCTTGTGGAGATAAAGAGTATCTTTGAGGATGATGCATTTTTTGGATTGATGGAAATGCATCGATGGTCATCACGGGGACAATATATATATATATATATATTTATATACCATGATCCATCAAGCTAATGAGAAACAATGACTTGTTGGGGAAAGAATTGGTAATCATAGTTCCATCACTAACTCAGGGAAGGTTTGATAACATTTTTCTAAAAACCAAGGATTTCTTGGACTTGTGGTCATAAACTCCAAATTGAATTTGTGGAATATCACTATCCACTTTAAATATTTTCCCCCAATAATATGTTGATTTAGCAAATGTTTCATGGGGTTGGAGTCTGTGACCATGATGGTCTTATGCAAGAGGATGTAATATTGTAACCGATGAGTGGCAAAGACAACAGCTAAAACCAACTTTTCAATGTAAGGATATCAAATCTTCACCCTCACTAATCATTTTCTAAGGTAGTAGATGACATGTTCTTGTTGCCCTTTATCTTCTTGGATAAGAATGATCCTGATCGTCGAATTAAAAGTATGTGAGATATAGGATGAAATTGCAGCTATAGTTAAGAGGGCTTAATAGTGGGGCTGACACCAAGGCCTTTTCCAAGGCATTAAAATATCATTATACTTGATTGTCCCATACAATTGGTATATCTTTTTCGAGAAGATGGATACAAAATTTTGTGAGTTCAACATAATTAGCAATGAAACAATGTAAGAAGTTTTCCTTCCCTTACAAACTTTGAATTTGACTAATTGTGTGTGAAGGAGGCATATTATTTCCTCAACCTTCGACGATCAACCATGATCCCATGCTTGTATACGATGAATCCTAGTAATTGCTTGGAAACAAGTTAGAGAATACACTTGTAATGATTCATATGAATATTACAGTAGTGATGGTGTATAAATATGATGCAAAGATGCGTCAGTTGATTGATACTTTGCTGGGAATGGGTATCGAGGTCATCCAAATATGCCTCCACAATTTGTTTGATGTTTGTGAAAAGCATAAGAAATGGCTTGTTGGAAAGTTGCACTAGTATTTTTTAGGCCAAACAATAGTTTCTTCTACGCAAAAGCACCTCAAGGACAAATGAAATTATTCTTTTGCTGGTCTTCTGGTTTGATGTGAATCTGATTATAGTTATAAAATCCATCCATGAAGGAAAATATATCTCTTTGGCACATTCTTCAACAATTTGATCAATGAATGGGGTCGGGTAGTTTTATTTTGGACATGCCTTGTTCAAGCCCCTATAATCGACTGAGACACAAATAATATCCTATCTCTTTGTGACCTTATAATCGACTTACACATGAATAGTATCTTGTTTTTTTGCAAAAAGAATGATGCTAGTAAACTATTCTATCAAGGGAACCAAATAGATAAACTCAACCTTAAGAATTTTTTCAAAATTTGCCTTGATGGTAGCGACCTTATGAGGGTTAATTGGATAGAGCCTTTATATGGCTAGCTTGGCTTCTTCGTACGTGATGATTTCATGTTCAACAATCCAGGGATCTATTCCAGACATTTCTTCATATGGCCAAGCAAAAACGTCACAAAATTCTTTGAAGAGGGTGATGTGAGTAGTAATTTCATCAAGAGTACAATACTAATCAAGATGATTTCCATGCCTCTATGTTTCACTAAAATATCAACAGGGATGGTTTGAGAAACGTTAGCTAAGTTTTCTTCAGTGAAAAAATTATGTGTCATGATGTAATGGTGTGGCCATTTGACATTCCAATATGAAATGTGGTGTTTCAAGATTTCATTCAAATGTTTAGAACAAGGAAAAAAGACGATCGATGATGCAATTCATACCAAGGTTGATCGAAAATAGCCATGGCTTCTAAGATAGATTAATCATACAACATCGTGATATCAAGGAAGTAATGGGAACTTGAATAATCAATAGCCCACGTGGGTGAGGAATAAGGATCAAGCTCCATATCCTGTTGTAGGCATGATTCAAGGTCAAGCTCCATAAATTTGGTTAAGGGAGCCAAGGAATTTATGGGGAAAAACCACTAAATTAAAGTTTTCACTTACCAGATAGTTATAAGTAGTTACTCCCACCCCTAGAGATAAATCATCTCAGATGAGGACAAAAGCCTAAAGGGAAGGAGAGGAAAATTACTAGGGCATCTAAGAGGGAGACTGAAAAGTAATTGATTTCTCGAACAAGACACTGTTGAGGAAGGCAAGACATTTCTAGTTAGGGTATTCTTGAGTTGGTGGGTGGCCAGTGGAATTCCTAAGACAAGCTCGTGAGTTTGTGAGTTCCAGGGATGGAATGGAAAAGTCTTGATGCCTTAGATAGACCGGGTAAGGTCTTTGTCTACTACTTTCTTGGAAGTTGAAACTGGCTCGTGGGAGAACTGGTGGTAGAGACCATTCTCATTGGTTGGGAGGAGTGGACTTCTGCTCTGTAAATTTTCCTGGCAAGCCTAATTTAGACAGATAAGTACCTTTGTTACCAATTTCTCTTTCAACAAAAATAAAGGGCTATTGTAATGAAAATAGTGTATGGAATCTCTTATTTTAATTTAGAGATGGTAACCTGTGGTGCAGAGCCGATGAGACTTTTTATGGATAGTAGAATGAAAATTTTGTATATAGTTCCCAGTTGCATCACAATAACATTTTTTGTTAAGAATATTGTAAAGTTTCTATTAGAAATATGCATGAAATGTGGAAAAGAAATTGTTAAATTAAATTCTATATGACTTTTTTGGAACCTTGACATTATGAATAGTATATTTATAACTACTGTAAGTTGGTTAGTTCTATCGGTCTTGGTTCCTGTGTGTTCATATGTACCAAAAAATACAAATTATGTGAGTTATATAAAGTGAACTATAAGTCTTGAATAAAAAATAAAATGAATATAAATCAAATGGACTTTAATTATTAAGTTTTCTAGGCAATGAACAAATGCATCAGTTGTAAGAGCCCACACTAGGGTTTCGAGTTTGTGTAACCTGCATCTTTGTGTAGTAAAAATATACAGTCATACATCTTAATTCAAGAAGCCTATGGGCCAAAGGCCGAAAATAAAATCGTTAACACATAAAGAATCAATTTTTATAATTAGATCCTGTAGGGCTCATAAAATAAATAAAGTATCAATTCGTAGTTCCAAGAATGTGAATTCAAAAACACAATTTCAAGTTGCTCGGTCAAGGTGGAGGGAAGTAGTAATTGATATACATTATAGAGTGGAAAAAATTGAACGAAGGTTTTTTTTCCTTACTATGACTTAAGGGTTCAAACGCCGCTTAGTTATTTTTATTAACCCCATCCTAAATAAAGAATTCGACCCTTGAGATGATGAAAATCATGAATATTTGAAACATTTTCGGTAAAAATCACATTAGAAAAAATTGGTCTACACATTTCGAACCAAATTATGTGATTCACCATCCAAACAAAATGACAAGTTAAATAAGGAAGACAAATCATTCTAATGGCTATAATGAAACAACTACAAAGAAATTCCTATAAAAGAAAATCATGCTTGGTTTCCCATTAATGTGACCTATGGAAATTAATATCAAGGAACTAAAGAGAAACCTGGCACCCCATGAATGGAAATAGAAGCTCTCACCCTTGTAAACGACTATGCTCGAAATGTAAACCTGCAAGGATAGAAAGAGAGGATTAATTAGCAAGGATTTCAGCTGTTGGGCGATAGACTTATAAAGGTTTGAAAGGGGTAGGGTTTTAAGAATCTACCGAAGTAGGCACGGAAGGCCTCCATAATACTCCTTCTAATCTATATATAGAGAAGAACTAGGTTAGACAAATATCAATGACAAAGATAGTTAAAACAAGAAAATACTGGAAACAACATGTGACTATACCCCATATGCAGACATGGTAGTAAAACCTCGAAGCCCTGTTATGTTCCTATACCAATAGGAGTCATAATTTTTGAATGGCTGAGATTAAACTTGTAATATGTACATACCTTTGCTTTTTGGAAATGTTTTCCATATTCAAAAAATTAAAATATGTAAAGAGGGTATGTCCTAAAAGAAAAATCAAAGGACAAAAAGAGTAAAAAAAGGTCAAAAACGATGAAAAATGAACCCCGAGGAAAAACAAAAAGAGCATGAAAGTGTGCAAGCCCAAATGCCACTAGTATTTACTTTTTTGCATAATAATGATTGTGTGCAACTTGTTATTCATGCCATAATCCATCGTATTCAAATAGTTTAATCTTGGTTATTCCATGTTTTGAATTTCATGCTTAGAGATAGAGAATAAAATCTGACCAAATTGTTTAATCTTGGCAGATAAGTAGATAAGTAGAGTAAATAAAAGGAGCTCAACAATTTAATCTTAGCCCTTGGATGTAATAAGGATAGACTTACATAGTTTTTATTTTAAAAGAAAAGAAAAATGTTTTGATAAGGGTTTGCCAGTTTAAGTGCACCCTAATAAAGAGTAGAAAAAATGGTAGGATGAGTAGATGAGTAAGTAGTTCCTTGGTTGTAGAATTATGATGATTGTTTAGATAAAATCATATCATGTACCTTCACCATCAAGTTGCTAAAGTATGGATGATAATTGAGCATTTACACAAAGTCAAGTGATTAATTTCCCTATTCATTTTACCTTTAATTTTATTAATTTCCCATAAGCAAAGTCAAAAGTACCTAAAACCTTAAGTTAAAAGGGCTTAGAGCATTTCTCTTACTTTTGAAGGGACCGGACCCTCGGCCCAATAACTTATAGGCTCTAAGTACTAAAATCCCCCTCACAAACATCCACCCTCTCCATAATTCACTCATTTCCCCTAAAAAATCCCTTTTTATAAGGTAAAAGCACCATTTGCCTAGGAGAAGTAATCACCCCCAAGCAAACCCATTTTCTACAAAAACCCACAAATACGCATTTAGCCTAAGTTATAATGTTTTATGTGAAAAGTAAATAAAATTCAACATACATTATACTTAGCGCACTCCATTTTCTGCTTTCATTTCATATTGATTTCTAACTTTATTTATTAAATCCCAAAAAATACCCCTTTCCCGTATGTTTTATTAAAACCCATATGTTAATATCCCGCCCCAAAGTTTGAAACCTAAACTTATTAATAAACTGATTAATGGGATTGATTAAGTTGATCAACGACTAATTAATAACCATGATTCATCGTCAAACCAAAGAAATTAATTAATAAATCAGTGGTTAATTAATAATCAACCTCGCCAATGAAATCGCTCCCGAAGTCATGAAACCTCCCTAATCCGCAATCAATTAATCCCTCTGTGCATTAAAACCCCATCGAGCCCCTCCATTAAGCCTCATATCAAATCATCGCCCTGATCACCGTGCGATCCAGCCCCTTTGATCCAACGGTTCACACTGATATCAGGCGGCCTCCGAAGGTCGACCTTTACCCGCTCGATATGGGTGGTTTCACTATTCACCCCACTGCTACGTGGCACCCGATGAATGGCATCAGACGACCTCCACCAAAAACCACTCTATGCTAAAAAATGGTGCGATACGATCCCACTTACTGGCTCCTGCTAATCGACAAAATGTCACATTTTTCCTCTTAACGCCATGTGTCCTTTTCCCAGTGCACCTGCCAAAATCATTGACTTTACAAATAAAACTAAAAAACACATTGTTTTTTGTTTTATCGTGAAAAAGAATGCTCTGACCTTCATGCAAGCACTAGAGTACATGCAACTATCAACCTACGTCCAACTACCATCTTACTGAAGCTGCTGAAACTATAAACCACCTTTCGGTCACGTGCGCTTCCTGCAAACAGTTCATAGTTGCCATTACTCCATCCAAAAGATGAAACCAGGTATTTACCCCAAATTCGCTAAGAAACCATGTTTTATTCCCAAACCTGAACTAAATTGCTTCAAATTACTAAGTAATTAGTAAGATAAATTGTTCGTTGACTCCAAAATACCTGAATTAGACCAGTTTTTCACAATTTCACTGAAAACCCTTCACTCCCATCCTTGAATCTACATGAACCAAGGATGGATGCCCCAATTGCATTGAATGTCATGCCCATTTCTACTCCTCACAAGGATTTACACCATCTCCCACTAGCAGATAAAGATTTTCATATTAAAGATACCTCTGTCCAAGAATCCCCTTTGAAACTATACTGTAGGTACAGAGACCAGTACCTGAACCATGCAGATTACATAGGACTTCGGGAATCAGGTTTACCCAAGTACCAGTTCCCCAGAGTTCATATCTTCCTAGAGATCATCCATTATTGCCATATGAACTATAATCCTAGCCAAAGGGCAGTAATGACCCCAGACCAATCTATATTATTTACCATCACTGCCGAGTCCATAAATGAAATGCTCTAGTTGCAACTAGGCCAAAAACTTACCCCACTTTCTGTTGGAGATTTGTTGAATAGATTCCCTACGCTCACATCAATCAAACTTGTTAGGTTATTCCAGACCTTCATCAGTGAAGAGAAATACACTCTAAAGGACTCTCCTCCTTACATGTGGACTATATTCTCTGATCTTGGTCGACACATCATAGACATGATATCCAATGTATTAGGCCAAACTGCAAGTGAATTTGTTGATGAAATCATTATAGCCTTTATGTCCATCTACTTGTCGGGGCAACCCCCAGCCATCATGTTTGATTATGCTAAGTCATTGCTAATAAGATGCATGATAAATTCATGAGGATGGATAATGAAAGAGTGTTTAAATATTCTTCAGTTTTATATCATCTGTTCTTGTATTATCAAGCTGATAAATTTCCAATCACCCTCCAAAAGCTTAATACCAGAGGCAACCCCAAATCAGTGGTCTTATGGATTTCATTAATCCACCAATATGACTCTCAATATTCCTATACTGATTTCATAGACCTCTTTGTGTACCCAGTGACAACTATGTTATTAGGAAGCCCTTCCCCCACAATCAGTGCATACATCAGGAGGGTCCTTCAGTTGTCAAAATGGTATAGAGTGGGGGATTGGTACCTATACTAAAACCACATTGAAATCAGAATATATGGATGTGAGCTGGCTCCCTACAAACTGCCTAGATACCTCCCTATGATATTATTTTCCCTGGAGTACTATAGGAAAATGATTAATTCAGATGAGGTGCATTTTTTGAAGGCCAATAAGAAAGCTCAACTTAGGATAAAAGATCAGCTTGGCCCATTCATATGTAATAGTAGGGAAGCAAGAAAGGAAGCAGAATTGATCCTCCAAAGGCTGAAACTAAAACAAAGTTTTATTTGGAATTATGACCCTTTAGAGTTCATTTACAATAGGAGACAGAAGAATAAATTATCTCCTTATATCCATCATAGAATCCCTGAAATTGAACAGTATGCAAATCAGCTTGAATGGGTGGAAAACACTTTGGTTGACTGGGATAACACAGAAACTGTTCTCAATAATGTATTGATTGATTTAGATAGAATACTTGATGAGGATTCATTTGTACAGGTGCCATGAGAAACTCAGTCTCAAAGGCCCTCACAGGGACACAGTGGGAAAAATACAGAAGAAGGACCATCAAAGTAGCCAAAACCATCAGAGCAATGAGAGGTATCAGAACAGCCTAAGATTTCAGAAGAACTTGCTCAACCAGAACATATCATGAGCAATCCTCATATTTTACAGACTCCTCTAAATGAGGAGAGGAATCCTAAAAGAGATAGAGAAGAGGCCACTCTTTCTAGCATACTTGTTGCCCAAACTTATGTCAAGAGGCAAAGATTGAATCCATTTTCAGAATAGGATTATAGTGAAGAAACATCAAGAACTACAGAAGAAGTCCACAAGACAAGAGAAGAATTGGGAGATATGCTTGAAGTAGTGAACCTATTGATAACATTTTTGAACAACAGAAATAGGTACCAACTTGATGAACTAGAAATAGATGATAGAACAACAACCATCATATAAATAAAAAAGGTTCTCACTAAAAGGAACTTGATGCTCAATCTGGAGAAACGTGTTAAAGCATCCAAGCATACATTGATAGTTTTATGACAAAGTATGGTATTTTAAGAGAAAAAGGACTTCCTAGTCCTATGGTAATAAATGAAAAGATGATGACTCAAGATGATTATATTCAAATACTAAACAAGCTGGCCAGAAGCCAAGCTAGCGCTTCAGGGGTAAAAACTTTGCCCACTGGAAAGGCATTATATGATAGTCTTGAAAATTTGTTTTACATAGAGCTGAGGTAAAGCACTTATTTACCAGCAAGCCAAATTTTGCTAAGTATACAAAAGTTGACGAAATATATAGAAAAATGACAAGGAAGAAATTACTTGACAGTGAATGGTGGACAAAACTTACAGATTTACTATAAAGTTACTGCAATAAATCTACAACGTAAAACATGGCTGCCAGGTAAAATAGGTAAGACAGAGTCAAAGCAGAACAGGTAAAGAGTATCAGTAGGTAGAAGATAGAAAGTGATTCCAGAACATAAGTATCAAGCAATTGAAACAGCCAAATACGAATTGCAACAGCTAGCACAGTGATAATAAAAGGGATAGCAAGAAGGCAGTTCTCCATCTGTCTCTATCTTCATGTTGAAGATATTTTTGGTTTCCTAAAATAATTCCCATCTTGTTATGAGATGTTTTGTAACATATTTTGTATAAATACTTCATAAATTGAAGTAATTAGGGTGGATTAAAATACATTTCTGTAGACATTTTATATCGAGCCAAGGAGCTATTGTACTCAAGACTGGACTGGTTTTGCTGGATATGAAATAAAGCTAAGGACATTTCACTGGATTCTTGTGCACGGTTGGAACAAATATATTGTCTTCTCTTCATGTTATAAATATTCATATGTGTCTCTTAAGAAATCTGAAAAGTAACCAAGGAATGATATCTCAGAACTAGATTAAATGCTCTCTATTTTAACTATTTACTTTTTACATGTTTTCTACTAAATTGTCTTGGTCTGGGAATTCTTAACTACTCCCTTACTTCCATATTTTACCCCCCCTTTGGTCCATAGTAAATGATTCTTCATTGCCCTTTGCTACTAATCATCCTTCCTGTCTTCATCTTAATCTCGATTAAGGATTCTTCATTGCCCTTTGCCCTGGTTAGGACTACCTTATCCATTCGAACCTGCAGTTTTGCTTTTGCTGTGCTAGCCTACCTTGTGAACTCTCACCCTAGAGATTGATCAGATCCAGATAAGCCACTCTTGATTGACTCCATAACTCAATGGCCCGAATACTTGCTTTGCCCATCTATTTTCTTAATTCCACCACCCAATCAAAACAAAACATCATGAGCACTAATAACTAGCTTGAAATCTACACAAAAAAAAAGCTAAATTATAAAGAGAGAGCCCTCTTTGGACTTAGGTTGGCTAGAACCTAAGTCTAAAAGATTAGGTTTGTGGTTACCTCGAACTATTCCTTCTTTGATAACTTCTAGGGAAGACATATGAGTGATAACATAGTGGTGACCATACTAGGGACTCAAACCCCCAATATTAATAAACCTTTGATAAATTAAAATTTTTATTTTTAAGCATCTTAAAGGGTTTATTAGAAGTTATTTTAAAAATTCATAAAAGATAAAAATAATTAGAAAAATCCCAAAATCTGGCTTCAGGGAGAACTCACTATACCAGGGCAAACCCTGATCCAAATCCTCCCCGTGTATTTGAAAATCTCAACCTTATTCCAAGAATAATCAGAAGACAAGAAAGTCCATTAATCCCAAGACCTTTATTCAGATCCAATTCATGCCCTGTTAAGTGGTTGTTCCTAGAAGACCTCCCTTTTGACGAGTATTTTGACAATTCCCTATTTAGAACCAAGTCTGAGAGTGAACTTGAGGACACAATTCTAGATCCAAAATTTACAGAATAACTTGAAATGCAACGAGCAAATTTGTCAATTGATCAGTACCTTCTGAACTCCCCTCAGTCATCCCTTACTACTGATAGAATCCCTGAACTTTCTGAAACAACTTCAACTTCGTTTAGCTCACCATCATTTCCCCACACCTCTAAATATCATCCCTCATCTCCATTCATACCTTCACTCCCCCATTAGCCTATCACTACCCATCAAACACCCATTACTCTTGTTATCCCAAGTTCCCTTGTTGTCCCAAATCCTCATGTTACCACAAATCTTGTTCTCAATACTATCCAAATTAGAGCTATGGAACTCAGATATGCCCCTCTTGTGATGCCTGCTCCTCAAGGTGCCTTACCAGCAGATTATCAGAGTAAAATTACCTTATTTGATGGCACTGTAACTTACATAGCACAACATGACATTAAGAAAATGACAGATTATTTTTAACTACATGAAATTGACATAGGAGATGTCAAAGTGAGAATCTTTGTCCAAACTCTAACTGGAGAAGTGAGAACATGGTTTAGATCTTTGCCTCCTCAGAGTATAGATAGTTTAGAAGTTCTTTACCAACAACTTTTAAATAGGTGGGAGAAGAAAAAAAAAAACCTCTTCAAATTCTTTCTGAATATGAAAACCTAAAGAGGGGACCAAACGAAACCATTCAGGACTACTGTACTAGGTTTAACAATGTATATAACACAATACCACTTGACCTTAGGCCTCCACCTGGCTTAGCCCTGATTAAGTTTCCAGACGGATTTGACATAGATATGGATTTTCAACTTAGAGAAAGGAATCCACCTACACTAAAAGATATGCAAAGTGTTTTAGTTAGTGTAGAAGCTAATCTGCTATCCAAAAGAGCTAGGGTTAGAAAAGAAAGAAGAACACCCCTGCAAGATGAAACTTCACCCTTTGATAAAAAAATGGATGATTTAGCTAAGGGAATGGAAATATTGATGGATAGGATAGAAGTCATTGAAAGGAAACCCCACTAGGATAACCAACAGGCTCCTCCAGTAAGGAATCCAAACTTTAGGAAGAACCATAACCAAAATATTGGTAAAAATGGGCTTGATCAGAACATTAGACCTCCTTTCCAAGAAAATTATGCTGAAATTTCCCATCAAGAAGACCCTAAAATTGACACCCAAATCAACTTGATGGGATTATATGATGAGGAAATAGTCTTTCTGACTCAAGATGATCAGGAATTATATATGCTTTAACAGTTACAAACTCAAACTGGAGAATCTTTCGACTATAAGCAAGGGTATGACTCTGCTATCTTCGAAGTGCATAAACAGTATAATTTTAGAAGAAAAAAGAACATTGATGTTCCAAACCAGAATAATAAAGCAGTACCTAATCAGCCTAAGAAAGCAAAAGCTGCAAATCAGAATCCTCAAGTTACAAAAACCCTACAAATCCTTTCTAGATCAAATCAAAACCCTCCCAGTCCCACCATTGAATATGTAACCGATGACAAACCTTCTAATGAGAAACCTTCCACTTTAGTTCCCCTCAAGGGAACGGTGGAATAGCCTCTATAAATCCTATTAGAAAATCAAATTAAGAACACTCCAAACATCGAAAAAGAAGAACAGACTACTCAGAACCTTGGTGCTAAGATTTCGAATGTTCAAACAGACAAATCCCCTCAGCCTTTCAATTTGGGAGCAAAGGTGGCCAAACTTAAAATCTCAGTTCCTTTAACAGGATTGGTTAAACATGAAACTTACAGATCTTAGATAAGTAAATCTTTAAAATTTGTTGAAAATGGAGACTATGTTAACCTATTTGATGATCAACTTGAGTTAATTTTCGGAGCTAATGTTAATGGAAAGCCAGTGGAAGGAGGGATACCACCCTTCTACATTAGCCTTAACATCCACGATAAAATCATACATAATGCCATGCTAGACTCCGGGGCTTCGTACAATCTTATGCTTAAATCCGTTATGGTGAAGGTAAACTTGCATATCACTAGACCCTACAAAGACCTGTTTTCATTTGATTCAATCCAAGTTAAGTGCTTAGGACTTATAAAAGGTTTGTTTGTTTCCCTAGTGCAATACCCTGCTAAGACCATTCTTATGGACATAGTTGTTTCTGATATACCACCTAAGTATGGTATGCTATTGTCTAGATCTTGGGGCGCCAAACTCCAGGGATCTCTACAAGTTGACATGTCGTATGCTACCATATCAGTTTTTGGACATCCCAAGAAACTGTATAGAGAGATTCTGATGAAGTATGTAGTGTGTACCCAGGAGAGGCCTCAAAACTTTCCTATATATTCAATACATTCTGATATTGATTCTTTCATACCTTAGTCAAAGAAGATTTTGTACCTCCAGACAGTAAGAATTATGAACATGAAATTCTATGGCATCTTGAATTCGATGGGTCAGTAAACAAACTAGGTGCAAGAGTAGGTGTATGGATTTATAACTTAGAAAATGATCATTCAGAGGGTCATGCCTACATATTGAACTTTAAATTTACAAACAACATGGTCGAATATGAAGCACTTCTGTTAGGTTTGAAATTGGTAAAAAGGTTAGGAGCCATAAGAGTCTTTATTATGGGAGATTCTTAGTTGATAATAAAATAAATTAATGTTGTTTATATGAATAGGGATCCTAGGTTAGGATTTTATAGAGGCATAGTTGTAGAAATATTAAATACTTTTTTAGAAACCAAGCTCACTGTTATTCCAAGAAAACACAATATGCAAGTTCACAATCTAGCGATGTTTGCTAGTACTTGCAAGTTGCCATTTCAGCCCAGCCATCAGTACACTGCTGAGGTTAGGCATAGACCTGTTATTCCTGACAACTTAAAGAATTGGCAAGTGTTCGATAATGATAAACAAATTAACAATTTTCTAACTTTAGATGATGAATTTGTCAATAGCAACATAGACATAGACATGACATTAGATTTGGATTACACTGATAAAATAGAAATTAATGAAGTAGAATATGAAAAGATAGATAATTTCCATCCCACAAAGTTTACAAAATCAGATATTCGAAACCTAAAACAAATGGAAATTGATGAAGCAATCGATGAAGAATCTGAAGTCATCAATCTTAAAGACAATTTTTTGCCCAAAGGATTAACTCCTTTGGAGGACTTATTTGATTCAAACGAGGTTCCTAAAAAGCCTAAAATGGAACCCTTGAAATAAAAAATTGAGGAATGTAACATAGGCTCTGAAGAAGAACCCAAAATGATAAATCTTTCAAAGTCTTTACCTCCCAATGAAAAATTGAAATACATAGGACTGCTAAAAGAATTCCAAGATGTTTTTGCCTGGAATTATGATCCAGGTGGATGTTGGTGGCCACCCACCTATCCCATTTGGACCCCCACAATTGTCTCTTTCAGCTTTTTCAGTTTCCTTAGTTGTAGCACAACTTACTATTTTTAGCAGTTTTTCGGGTCCTGAACTTCTAGAGCCGTTTTGAGGCCCTAAACGACGTTTTTTGGGGAATCCCGGGGCAACATGATGTTGCCCGTTCCAACAATGATAGTGCTCGAATAGATCTTTCTAACGAGCTATCATACGCGTCAAACGGAGATCGTATGCCAAAGTTACGACCCCGGGAAATTGATGTACCAATTTACCCAAAACGGGGCCCACAATTTGGCGTTTCATCTTCTAAGAGTCGGTTTTGGAATGTGAAGGATTTTCCATTGTTTCTCAATAATAAATAGGCCTTCGAGCCTCATTGTAACACAATTCGGAACGGTTCAGAGGGATGTAGCCGCACATTTCTTCTCAGAGATAAGCTACCATCGCCCTAGCTGGTTTATTTCCATTTCTGGTTGTAAACATATTTCAGTGTTTTACAGTAATGAAATGAAGTATTATTTCCGCTGCTCTTTATTTATGGTTATCGCATCTATGTATTTATGGTTATCTCTATAATCTATTGCGTTCCTATTTAAATCCGGATCAGTGGTATCAGAGCGGTCTGCTTTTCTCGGTTTTTCTTTGCATGTCCCCGACGAGGTCAGGATATAAGGAGTTAGGGCTTGAACTGGTCGAACCTTTGCAAGACCAGCCTCGAAAATCCCAACGGCCTCCCATGGCGTATGAGAAGAAAGACGAGGGGGCAGGAGATCCTATCAAAATCTTGCTCGAAGAAGCCCTCGAGCGACAACGGAACGCGATGATGGACAGTTTTGCGCAAATTCTTCAGCGGCTACCTAGAGGTGACGCATCGGCTTCCAGCAGCGACTCGGGAAATGCCACGCCCTTTAAGGTACAAGTTAATTTTGAAATCCCCATCTTCGAGGGTAAAATAGACGCAGATGCCGTAGATAAATGGTTAAATCTGCTAGATGGGTGTTTCTCTGTTCAT
>APFE030738106.1:166832-204499 GCA_000404065.3 Pinus taeda | reverse complement strand
TTATTTATGGTTATCGCATCTCTGTATTTATGGTTATCTCTATAATCTATTGCGTTCCTGTTTAAATCCGGATCAAATTATGAGGACCTTAAGTCCTTTGATACCAGCAAAATACAACACACCATTCCATTAAAAGAAAACCAAAAGCCTTTTAGATAGAAGATTAGAAGGATTAACCCTGTTCTATTACCTTCTATCAAAAAAGAGATCAAAAGAATGTATGAAGCTAAGATTATTGCACCAATTAGATTCTCAGATTGGATCTCTAATTTGGTACCTACAAGAAACAAAACTGGTAAAATAAGACTGTGTGTTGACCTTAGGATTTTAAAAAAGTTTCACTCAAGGATAACTACCCTCTTCCTAAAATGGATCACATATTACAGAGGGTAGTAGGTTCAACCAGAATCTCACTACTAGATGGGTTTTCTGGTTATAACCAAATCCTAGTCCACCTAGATGATCATGCAAAAATTGCATTCACTACTCCATGGGGCACTTTCATGTATGTGAAAATGCCTTTTGGGTTAAAAAACGCAGCGGCCACCTTTCAAAGAGCAATGGAAATAGCCTTTTCTAAGGAAATCAATGACTTCCTGGTAATATACCTAGATGATATCACAGTATTCTCTAAATCAGATCAACTACACTTGGATCATCTCAGGCAGGTCTTGACCAAGTGTAGGAAGTATGGAATTTCACTGAATCCTAAAAACTCTTTATTTGGGTTGGAAGAATGTTATCTAGATTGACCCAACAAGAATTGAAGCCATTTTGCAAATACCACATCCCAAGAACATCATAGAACCCCAAGCATTTTTAGGTAAAATAAACTTTTTGAGAAGATTTATCTCTAATTTAGCTGAACTAATTAGATTACTAAACAACATGTTAAAGAAATATTCGACTATTAAATGGACTCTAGAGGCTAAAAATTCATTTGAAAATATAAAGCTAGCCTTAACACAAATACCGGTTCTCATCAGTCCAATGTTTGATAGGGATTTCATCATTTTTTCTTTCACCTCAAAACATACAATTGATGCAGTCCTACTACAAAAGAATGATCAGGGTTTTGAACAACCAATAACCTTCTTTAGTAAAGCCCTGAGAGATGCACCTTTAAAGTATAATATAATGGAAAAGCAAGCTTTTGCTCTAGTTAAAGCTATTAAAGATTTCAAAGTTTATATCGTGTACTCTCATATAGTAGCTTATGTTCCCAATGTTGTAGTCACAGGAAATTCTAACACAGGATGGACCAGATGGAAAGAGAGGGAAATGGATAGATACCATATTAGAGTATGATTTAGAAATTAAACCTACAAAATTGATCAAAGGCCAAGGTTTAGCAAAACTAATGGCTGAATCAAACTGTCAGGCCCTAGACATAAATTTCATTGCATAACTGGATAACGAAGAGGAGATGGTGACTCCACAGATCAGCCAGGCTTTCATAGACTCACCCTAGTATGCTGACATTATATACATTTTACAAAATCTTCAAGCTCCTCCAGAGTTATCCAGGACTAAAAGTAGATTCTTAAAAATGAAATCTTTGAAATTTTGCATAATTGACAATGCTTTATTTTGGAAAAATCATTAAGGAATCCTTCTTAATTGTTTGTTAAAGGAAGAATTTGACAAAATCTTGCAAGAGTTTCATGCAGGTGACTATGGGGGACATATTTATTGGAAGATAACAGTTGATAAGATCTTAAGAGCTGGTTTTTACTGGCCCACTCTGTTTTCTGATGTAAAGAAATTTGTAACCTCATGCCACAAATGTCACATTTTTTAAGGAAAAAGAAAACTATTGCCATTACCTTTGAAACCTATATCTACTGAAGCACCATTTCAACAGTGGGGTCTTGAATTCATTGGTCAAATTCATCCCCCTTCCCCTGCCCAACATAGATAATCTTGATTGCCACAGATTATTTTACAAAATGGATAGAAGCCATACCCTCAAGACAAGCTATTGATACTGTCATAATAGGTTTCCTTGAGGACAACATTCTGTCCGGGTTCAGTTGCGATTCCAAGATCATCATAGACAATGCATCGGCCTTTAAATCAAAGAGGATGATTGATTTTTGCAACAAATATCACATAACCCTGGGTCACTCCACTGCCTCCTATCCCCAAGGAAATAGACTAGCATAGTCTTCCAACAAAAGCTTAGTGAATATCATCAAAAAATTGTTGGAAGATAACAAGAAAACCTGGAATAAGAAGCTAGTAAATGCCTTGTGGGCAGATAGGCTGACCACAAAGAAATCCATTGGGACTAGTCCTTACCAGCTAGTTTATGGAATGGAGGTTGTCTTCCCATCTTCCTTGGGAACATCAGCGATGAAATTGCTCCAAGAAGCATAGGTTGAGCCAAATGATATTCAAAGGAGGATCAACTAGACAATTCACTTGCAGCAAACCAGGGAAGAAGTGTATATCAGATCCTAAATTGTGTATGAAAGAATCAAGAAAGCTTTTGACAAAAGAACCAAGGCAAAAGATTTCTATTTAGGAGATAAAGTCTTTAAATGGGACTCGAGAAGGGAGGATAAAGGTAAACATGGGAAGTTTGACTTCCTATGGAAAGGCCCTTACATTATTTATGCTTTCAGAGGTAATAATGCTTATTTCCTTAAAGAATTGGATGGTGTAGAAGTAGAAGGAGGACCAGTTAATGGTCGAATGCTTAAGCACTATATAGATCCCAGTCACTGATTTCACTAATCACTTGTACATAATATATCCTTCAGATAGTTTGGTGTTGATTGGATGGTACTTTTGGAGTTGAGGCCAGAAGAGAAAGCCCTAAGCTTCAAAAGTTTCACTGTCATAAATATCAATAAAGAAACAAAGTAAAAGGGAAAATTGCAGAGTAAAATCACAATAATTCAAAAGGCCATTGATCTACTAGTTCTTGACATTTCACTAGGAAATGTCATCCCCAAGTGGAGCCACTGTTATGTTCCTATACCAATAGGAGTCATAATTTTTGAATGGTTGAGATTAAACCTGTAATATGTACATACCTTTTCTTTCTACAAATGTTTTCCATATTCAAAATATTAAAAAATGTAAAGAGGGTATGTCCTAAAAGAAAAATCAAAGGACAAAAAGAGTAAAAAAAGGTCAAAAAAGATGAAAAAATGAACCCCAAGGAAAAACAAAAAGGCCATGAAAGTGTGCAAGCCCAAATGCCACTAATGTTTACTTTTCTGCATAATAACAATTGTGTGCAACTTTTTATTCGTGCCACAATTCGTAGTAATCAAACCAAACTGACCAAACTTACCAATAGAGAATAAAATCTGACCAAACTGTTTAATCTTGGCATATAAATAGATAGGTAGAGTAAATAAAAGGAGTTCAAAAATTTAATCCAAACCCTTAGAAGTAATAAGGATAGACTTAGATAGTTTTTATTGTAAAAGAAAAGAAAAATGTTTTGATAAGAGTTTGCCAGTTTAAGTGCACCCCAATAAAGAGTAGAAAAAATGGTAGGATAAGTAGATGAGTAAGTAGTTGCATGGTTGCAGAATTATGATGATTGTTTAGATAAAATCATATCATGTACTGTCATCATCAAGTTGCTAAATTATGGATGAGAATTGAGTATTTACACAAATCGAAGTGATTAATTTCCCTATTCATTTTACCTTTAATTTTACTCATTTCCCATAAGCAAAGTCAAAAGTACCTAAAACCTTAAGTTAAAGGGGTTTATATAATTTCTCTGACTTCTGGAGGGACCAGACCCTCGGCCCAATAACTTATAACCTCTAAGTACTAAAATCCCCCTCACAAACATCCACCCTCTCCATAATTCACTCATTTCCCCTAAAAAATCCCTTTTCCTAAGGTAAAAGCACCATTTTCCTAGGAAAAGTAATCACCTCCAAGAAAACCCCTTTTCTGCTTTCATTTCATATTGATTTCTAACTTTATTTATTAAATCCCAAAAAAATACCCCTTTCCCGTATGTTTTTATTAAAAACCCATATGTTAATATCCTGCCCCAAAGTTTGAAACCTAAACTTATTAATAAATTGATTAATGGGATTAATTAAGTCGATCAACAACTAATTAATAACCATGACCCATTGTCGAACCAAAGAAATTAATTAATTAATCAATGGTTAATTAATAATCAACCCCGTGAATGAAATCGCTCCCGACGTCATTAAACCTCCCTAATCCGCAGTTAATTAATCCCTTTGTGCATTAAAATCCCACCGGGCCCCTCCATTAAACCTCATATCAAATCATCGCCCCAATCACCGTGCGGTCCAACCCCTTTTGATCCAAAGGTCGACACTCATATTGGGTGGCGTCCGAAGGCCAATCTTTACTCGCCTAAATGGGTGGTTTCATTATTCACCCCGCCGCTACGTGGCACCCAATGAATGGCATCAGGCGGCTTCCCCCCAAAACCACTATATCCCAAAAAAACAGTGTGATATGATCCCGCTTACCGCCTCCCGCTAAGCGACAAAATGTCACATTTCTCGCTTAACACCAAGTGTCCTTTACTTAGTGTACCCGCTAAAATCATTGACTTTACAAATAAAACTAAAAAAATGCATTGTTTTTTGTTTTATTGTGAAAAAGAACACTCTGACCTCCATGCAAGCACCAGATATGAGCAACCGTCAACCTACGTCCAACTGCAATCTTACTGAAGTTGTTGAAACTCCAGACCACCTTTCGGTCACATGCGCTTCCCGCAAACAGTGCATAGTCGCCATTACTTCGTCCAAAATCTGAAACCAGGTATTTACCCCAAATTCACTAAGAAACCCTGTTTTATTCCCAAACCTGAACTAAATTGCTTCAAATTACTAAGTAATTAGTAAGACAAATTGCTTGGTGCCTCCAAAATACCTAAATTAGACCAGTTTTTCCCAATTTCACTGAAAACCCTTCGCCCCCATCCTTGAATCTACATGAACCAAGGATGGATGCCCCAATTGCATTGAATGTCATGCCCATTTCTACTCCTCACAAGGATTTAGACCATCTCCCACTAGCAGATAAATATTTTCAGATTAAAGATACCTCTGTCCAAGAATCCCCTTTGAAACTATACTGTAGGTAGAAAGACCAGTACGTGAACCATGCAGATTACATAGGACTTTAGGAATTAGGTTTACCTAAGTACCAGTTCCCCAGAGTTCATATCTTCCTAGAGATCATCCATTATTGCCATATGAACTATAATCCCAGCCAAAGGGCAGTAATGACCCCAAACCAATCTATATTATTTACCATCATTGTCGAGTCCATAAATGAAATACTCCAGTTGCAACCAGGGCAAAACCTAACCCCTCTTTCTGTTGGAGATTTGTTGAACAGATTCCCTATGCTCACATCAATCAAACTTGCTAGGTTATTCCAGACCTTCATTAAGGAAGAGAAATACACTCCAAAGGACTCTCCTCCTTACATGTGGACTGTATTCTCTGATCTTGGTCGACACATCGTAGACATGATATCCAGTGTATTAGGCCAAACTACAAGTGAATTTGTTGATGAAATCATTGTAGCCTTTATGTCCATCTACTCTCATTGGCAGCCCCCAACCATCATGTTTGATTATGCTAAGTTCATTGTTGATAAGATGCATGATCAATTCATGAGGATGGATAATGAAAGAGTGTTTAAATATTCTTCAGTTTTATATCATCTATTCTTGTATTATGAAGCTGATAAATTTCCAATCACCCTCCAAAAGCTTAATACTAAAGGCTACCCAAGATCAATGGTCTTTTGGACTTCATTAATCCACCAATATGACTCTCAATATTCTTATACTGATTTCATAGACCTCTTTGTGTACCCAGTGACAACTATGCTATTAGGAAGCCCCCCCCCCAGATCAATGCAGATATCAGGAGGGTCCTTCAGTTGTCAAAACAGTATAGAGTGGGGGATTGGTACCTGTACCAAAACCACACTGAAATAAGAATATATGGATGTGAGTTGGCTCCCTACAAACTGCCTAGATACCTCCCTATGAGATTATTTTCCCTGGAGTATTACAGGAAAGTGATTAATTCAGATGAGGTGCATTTTGTGAAGGCCAAGAAGAAATCTCAACTTAGGATAAAAGATCAACTTGGCCCATTCATATGTAATAGTAGGGAAGCAGGAAAGGAAGCAGAATTGATCCTCCAAAGGGTGAAACTCAAACAAAGTTTTATCTGGAATTATGACCCTTTAGAGTTCATTTGCAATAGGAGACAAAAGAACAAATTATCTCCTTATATCCACCATAGAATCCTTGAAATTGAACAATATGCAAATCAACTTGAATGGTTGGAAAACACTTTGGTTGACTGGGATAAAACAGAACTACTGTCAATAATGTATTGATTTATTTAAATAGAAGACTTGATGAGGATTAATTTGTACAGGTGCCAAGAGAAACTCAATCTCAAAGGAAATCACAGGTACACATTTGGAAAACTGCAAAAGAAGGACCATCAGAGCAGCCAAAACCATCAGAGCAGCCAGAGGAATCAAAACAGCCTGAGATTTCAGAAGAACTTGCTCAACTAGAACATATCATGAGCAATCCTCCTATTTTACAAACTCCTCTAAATAAGGAGAGGAACCCTTAAAGAGATAGAGAAGAGGCCACTCCTTCTAGTAGACATGTTGCCCAAACTTATGTCAAGAGGCAAAGGTTGAATCTATTTTCAGAACAGGAGTATACTGAAGAAACAACAAGAACTATAGAAGCAGTCTTTAAGACAAGAGAAGAATTGGGAGATATGCCTGAAGCAGCCAACCTATTGATAACATTTTTGAACAGCAGAAATAGGCACTAGCTTGATGAACTAGAAATAGACGCTAGAACAACAACCATCATAGAAATAAAAAAGGTTCTCGCCAAAAGGAACAAGATGCTCAATCTGGAGAAAAGGTTTCAAAGCATCCAAGCAGAAATTGATAGTTTTATGACAAAGTATGGTATTTTAAGAGAAAAAGGACTTCCCTGTCCTATGGTAATAAATTACAAGCTAATGACTCAAGATGCTTATATTGAAAGACTAAACAAGCTGGCCAGAAGCCAAGGTAGCACTTCAGGGGTAAAATCTTTGTCCACTGGAAAGGTATTATATGATAGTATTAAAAATCTATTTTACATAGAGCATGAGGTAAAGCACTTATTTACCAGCAGCCCAAATTTCGCCAAGTATACAGAAGCTGAAGAAATATATAGAAAAATGATAAGGATGAAATTACCTAATAGTGAATGGTGAACAAAACTTACAGATTTACTATAAAGTTATTGCAATAAATCTACAAGGTAAAACATGGCTGCTAGGTAAAATAGGTAAGATAGAGTCAAAGCAGAACAAGTAAAGAGTATCAGTAGGTAGAAGATAGAAAGTGATTCCATAACATAAGTATCAAGCAACTGAAAGATCCAAATCCGAATTGCAACAGCCAGCGCAGTCATAATAAAAGGGACAGCAAGAAGGTAGTTCTCCATCTGTCTGTATCTTCGTTTTCAAGATCTTTTTGGTTTCCTAAAATAATTCTCATCTTGTTATGAGATATTTTGTAACATATTTTGTATAAATACTTCACAAATTGAAGTAATTAGGGTGGATTAAAATACATTTCTGTAGTCATTTTATATTGAGCCAAGGAGCTATTGTACTCAACACTAGACTAGTTTTGTTGGATATGAAATAAAGCTAAGGACATTTCACTGGATTCTTGTGCACAGTTGGCACAAATAAGTATTATCTCTCCATGTTTAAATATTGTCTTCTCTTCATGTTATAAATATTCATATGTGTCTCTTAAGAAATCTGAAAAGTAAGCAAGGAATGGTATCTCAAAACTAGATTAAATGCTCTCTGTTTTAACTGTTTACTTTTTATATGTTTTCTACTAAACTATCTTGGTCTGGGAATTCTCAATTTCTCCCTTACTTCCATAGTTTACCCCCCCTTTGGTCCATAGTAAAGGGTTCTTCATTGCCCTTTACTACTGATCATCCTTCCTTTATTCATTTTAATCCCGGTTAAGGATTCTTCATTGCCATTTTCCCTTGTTAGGACTACCTCATCCATTTGAACCTGCAGATTTTATTTTGTTGTGCTAGCCTGCCCTGTGAACTCTCACCCTAGTGATTGATCAAATCCAGTTAAGCCACTCTTGATTGACTCCATAGCCCAATGGCCTGAATACTTGCTCTGCCCATCTATTTTCTTAATCCCACCACCCAATCAAAACAAAACATCATGAGCACTAATAACTAGCCTGAAATCTACTTAAAACAAAGCTAAATTATAAAAAGAGAGCCCTCTCTAGACTTAGGTTGGCTAAAACATGAGTCTAAAAGATTAGGTTTGTATTTACCTCAAACTATTCCCTCTTTGATAACTTCTAGGGAAGATATCTGAGTGATAACAACCCTTACATTGTATTTTTCCAATGAGGATAATAGAATTAATACAACCTCATTCTACACAATCTGTCAGAGCAATTCAAATAACAAGTATAGGGGGGAGCTAGTTGTCCAGGAATTATAAGGTTTGTAAGGACCTTACCTGGTGCCAAAGCAACCCGGATACTCTACATATTCTGCAACAATTTCAATGATATACATTAATTGAGTCAACAATTAAAATAAGCTATTAAACTCTCACATGTATAATTGTAAAAATTATTAACCAATGAATATAATCTTTAACTTAGACGTGGTGTCGACTTGGAGTTTAGACCCTTGGATGATTTGCCTCAAAAGCTCCAAAGTAGAATAACCCCTGTGCAAGAGAAATCTGTCGAGGGGTTAGTTTGTAGAGCGAAAACAAAATCATCTGACCCCAAAGAGGGGTAAAAGAAATGGCACAATTTATTTATGCCTATATTTGTGATGGAAAACTTACTGACTTACACTATGTGACCAAGAAACTGGTCGGCTGCAGAGCCATTTCCCCAAGTCCAGGCCCTTGAGAGTGAGGTAGTTACAATTTTATAAATTCTCTTCTCGTTTAAACCATTCGATGAAAACCTAGATCCTAAGTCGTTGGATCATATAACGCATGGATCAAGGGAACAATCAAATAAAGAAAAGAGTCACAGATTTTCTAAGACTCAATTTTCATAAATCCAATATAATATAAATGATTATACTAGGCCCCAACAATTCATTGGATTGAAACCCCACAAGTTACATGAAATAAAACATAGCTGATTGGATCCCATAGACATAACAGAGACACATGTTGGGGTTCAGTCATAAACCATGAGTTTATGTGATGTGGTGAATAATTCCAAAATGTAGTTGGACTATAAGGTGGGTTAAATTATTCATAGTGCCGAATGATGTGTGGTCCAAAAATACTAGTGAAGTCATCACTGTAAGAAAGTATGTATATATATATATATAATATATATATATATATATAATATATCAAGAACCGTAATGGCATGGTTCCAAAGCATTATAAATGCTACTATATTCACCGTCAAATGATCATGAGGGGTGAGGTCATTAAAACCTTAATAGTTTCATGTGAGAAAATATGTATATAACACGAGTTCAACCCACTATACTGCAGTTATGAACATATATTATATATATATATATATATATATATATATATATATATATATACTATAAATATATATATATATAGATAGATAGATATGTACACCAATAATGGAGTATAGTATAAGAAGATCATAGCTTCACACAAATGTATTAAAGAAGGGATTTTTACATAATTATTTCATTGTGTGTCAATTTTATGGTTGGTTTTGAAGTTTTTATTATTATGTGTAAGTCTACCCCCAACATGTGTTAATTTGATAGTTGATTTTTAAATTTTGAAGTCTACCCAACACATATATATTTGATAGTTGCTTTTTATATTTTTTTTTTATGTTGAAAAAGTTAAATTTTTTTAAAGAACTATACTTTTAGTGTTTATAAACAGTTACTCTTGGTATAATAAATCTTTGATTTACGTATTCAGTTTTTAGGATTATATTTTTGTTTTAATTCAATAAGTGAAAATTTAGAAATTTTAAGGTTTTTAAGGTCCATGATATTTATCTTCAATACCATGGTTGAAAATTGTTGGAATTTTTAACTTTTAGAGTCTTTATATTTTATATTTAATGCTATCGTCCAAAACTATTGGAACTTTAAGGTTTTTCAAAAGTGATGGTATTTATTTTTAATGTCATTGTGGAATTTAAAATAAATAATAATAATAATAAAAGAACAAGGCATGCAACATAAGATAATTTCATTGTGAGTCAATTTTATGGTTGGTATTTAAGTTTTCATTGTCATGGGTCAAATCTATCTCAAAAAGTATCAATTTGATGGTTGATTTTAAAATTAAATTTTTTAAAGAACTATACTTTTAGTGTTTATAAACAATCACTCTTGGTATAATGAGTCAATATAATGAGCCTTTGATTTACATATTCATATTCATTTTGTAGGACTATATTTTTGTTTTAATTCAATAATTGAAAATTTGGAGATTTTAAGTTTTTTAAGGTCCATGATATTTATCTCCAACACCAAGTTTGAAAATTGTTGGAATTTTTAACTTTTAGCGTCTTAATATTTTATCTTTAATGCTATCGAAACTATTGAAACTTTAAGGTTTTTCAAAAGTCATGGTATTTAGTTTTAATGTTATTGTAGAATTTAGATAATAATAATAATAATAATAATAATATAATAATTTAGTTTTAATGTCATTGTTAAAAAAATTGGAATTTTGACCTGAGATAAAAATAAATAAAAAATAAAAAAAGTGATTGCACAAAAATTTTGGTTTTTAATGTTATTGCTAACTTTTTTTTGGAATTTTAACCTTACAAAAAAATGTTCTTGCAACATAAACACTTTTCTTTGTAGGGATTTTTCATGTTTTTGGCTTAAAAATAGGGGATTTTTTGGGATAATCGGTATCTTTAATCATTCTTAATGCAAGTGAGCTACCTAATATTTCCAAAAAGAAGAAAACTACCACTGCAAATCATTGCGTATTAAAGTCTTGCTAAAAATAATAACACATTATCACTAAGTAACCTAATAATCTTCAACTATAATAACCTTATCACCACTCTCACACCATGATAAAAAACAAACAAAGCAATTATAATTTATCATGGTTTAAAATGTATTTCAATGAATTCAACATCTTGAAATTTTTTGGGTACTCAAATTGTGTAGACTACATAACTCAAACTTACAATTTCAACAAAACCTTACCTAATTAAAAGAAAAAAAAACAAACAAACAAACATAAAATAGTTAGACTACATGCTTACAAACCTTCATATCCATATTCATCTAGTTAGACTGCATACTTACAAACCTTCATATCCATATTCATCTATTTTTCCAAAGAAAATTCAATAAGGTTTTACCATAACACTACATTGGTTAAAAACATTTTTGTTGCAACATATATAGACATTTCTGGCCAAATCAAGAGGATTGACAAATACCATAACCAAAAACCTTGTACATTAAAAGTAGAAATTATAGTTATTTGAATTTGATATTTGGTATGCCTATGAAGTGAGGTAGTTAGGGTGCTTTGTTACAACACTCCATGGTTAAAAGACCATTGGTTTAAAACCTTGTGTGGGCACAAATCTAGCTATAAATATAAATATAAATTGGTGTACTGTAGGGAAAAGTGTGACCTCCTCATAATTTTGACAACTTAAATACGTATTGATCATGGCTTATCAAACATTAAATCTCACCTCTTAACATACAAACTAATAAAAAAATAATTAAAATAAATAATTTTGAATGAAAAATATTAAATATTTATATTATACAATTTAATTAATAATTCTAATATATCAAAATATAAATTTATTTTTACATTAAAAATAACAAATTTACAATTCAAAATTTACATTTTCACAAAATAAAATTCTAATAATATTAAAATAATTATAATAATAAAAAATTAAACTTTAATTAAAATTAATATAATAACTGAAATATCTTTCAAAAACTATACAAAATAATTGAAACTAATGAAGGTTTGAGTCAAATTAAAAATAACATGACAATAATTGTAATATATTTTTAAAATATATAATTGTGATATTCCATACTGCACATTTAAATGTGGGTAGAGATATGGTGTCTCTGCATTTATGTGATTTTAAGGTTTCCTTCCATTTGGGTAACTTCTTGTTATTCAGTTGGAGGCACTGTAAAATTATGGAAAGGAATTATGTACCGCACCAAACCAATCTCCATTGATGGTATGACACTTATTCTGACCCGATCAATACATATCCTTTTCTCCGGACCCGTTTATTCCCTGTTAGGGAGACCAATAGCGACCAAACCAACCAGCTTATAATGAAGTTCCTACTCCACCACATAAAGACCCTTTGTAATGATCTATAATTGTCTTTGTGTTAAATTGAAGTGCTATTAATTTTTCTCAAGTAGCTACCATGACGGTTTAGAACTGGTTAAAGACCTTTGAAATTTAAGTTATTTAAAGTTGATTCGTTTACCATCGGTAAATGTAAGTACGTTAAAAGTTAAATTAACCCTGGTAGTAGGGAAAGAATTACACATATCATGAGGAGGACGACCCAAAAAAATATGATATCATTTAAAACGCTCTTGCTACTGGGAGAAAAGCATTACCCATATCATGAGGACTCACGTTATATGCATGATACTATTTTATATTTCATGTATTATTTTGTTTTATTTTTCTTTTCTTTTGGGATTCATGATCTCTGAAAGCAGTGAATATTATATTTTGCGTAGTTTAAAAAGAGTTGCTTGGAAAGTTATGGAAATTCCGGTAGAAAATCTAGTAAAGATTTTTGTAAATCTAAGTTATAGTTGTTAAACTTCAAAATTTTAGGTGTCCTAGACGTTTTAATGGTGCTCAATCCATTTCCACCTTCAAAAATACGATTCAAACACTACCACTACAAGAATTAAAAAAAAAAAAAAATTTGCCCGGATTCCGGCTACTTTGGCCGTCCGGCCAATTCCTCCGCCTCGTTAGATGACTCCATTATATTTACATAATATAATATTTATATTAGACAGACTCAGAATATATGTACGAGGTAACATCTATATGAAGGGTTTATTTCTTGCAAGCTTAATTAGAGCTTGACCCCAGACTGTTAATAACTATAAGATAATGTTCTTCTTCATAAATCGCACTAAGTGGTTTAAATTGATGCTAGAAATATGTAGACAGATTCATTTATCTTAATGTCAAGAAATTCCTTTTCACCACACCTATTGGAATATTGTTGGGCAATGTAGTATGATAATATGGAATTAAAGTTGACATCGTAGAGATCAAAGTGATTCTCGACCTAAAGCATCCATAAGATAATGTACCTCTTGATAAATCACACTAAGTGGTTCAAATTGATGCTAGAAAGATGTAGACAAATTCATTTATCTTAATGTCAAGAATTTCCTTTTCACCACATCTATTGGAATATTATTGGGCAATGTAGTATGATAATATGGAATTAAAGTTGACATGGCAGAGATCAAAGTGATTCTTGACCTAAAGCATCCAATTAATAAAAAACAAAACAAAAAAATTAGGGCATACATGATATTATAGGAAATCCATCTGACATAATTCTAATATTAAAATTTCCATTAATGAGCTTCTGAGAAAAGATGTCGAGTATGTATGGAGAAAAGAATGCAATGAATTATTTGAGTTGTTAAAAAAGAAATTGGTGGAAGCACCTATACTCAAAATTCCTAACTAGACCAAGAAATTTGATGCTCACGCCAATGCATCAAATGTAGCATTCAAAGTGGTACTGGCCTAGCTTGATAATGACACAATCAATCGACCAAATACATATGGTAGTCAGAAATTAATTAAAGAAGAAAATAAGTATTTGGCTACAGAGAGATAAGTCCTTGCCACGATTTTTGATCTTAAAAAAAATTACACTATTTGTTGGCCAACCCATTTACATTCCTTACGAATCATTAGGCCCTGAAGTATCTTTTCAACAAGCCAATATATTGGGGAGCTATTTTTCAATGGTTTCTACTATTCCAAGAGTTCGAGTTCAACATAATAGTTTGATCAAGCAAGAACAATGTCAATCCAGACCATCTATCGCAACTAGACTCAAGAGAAGACATGATTGGTATCAACAATGATCTCCCTTATGCGCATTTGTTTATAATTGAAGCTATTATGGTTGAATTAGAAAACATAGTCAAATTTTTACATGGAAAGGCTCCAAAGGACACCCCTAAAAAAAAGTGTTAGATATAGAAGCCACACCATTTACACTAATGAATGAACATTTGTTTAAGATGGGACATGAAGTAATTAGAAGAATGTTGTCAGAACATGAACCAAGGAAACATCATAGACAAAGCACAAAAGGGTCTTACTAGTGACCATTACCAAACCGACACAACAACAAGAAGGATCCTCCAAGCAATTCTATGGTGACCAACTTTATTCCAAGATTGTCAAAAAAGAATAAAGCAATGTGACATTTTCCAAAGGATGGGCCAATTGTTATGAAAGAATGAAAAGCTACTAAAATTGATTAATCCCAATCCACCTTTTGAAATCTGGGCTATCAACTTCATTGTACCATTCCCCCAAAGTGCAAAAAGAATAGGTACAAAGTATATTATAATTATATTCGAATATCTAACTAACTGGGATGAGGCAAAATCTTCCAAATCATATACAAAAGAAGTTGTATGAAATTTTATTTATGAAAATATCATCACAAGATTTGGGTGACCCTTAACTCTTATTAACAAGAAAGGAATCCATTTCATTAATGCAATAATACATGAACTGCTACAGAGGTCTTATGATTGACCACAAGAAAACGACAACCTACCATGGACAAGCTAATGGTGTAGTCCATTTATTCAACGAAATACTTCATGAAGGTTTAACTATAATTTGTGGAATCAACCAAAACAAGTGGGACAAAAAGGTACTATTAGTTCTATAAGTTTATACAAAAGGTCAACTGGTCATACCCCTTTTAAGTTAGCCTATAGACAATGATTTTTTGTCCCCCTAAATTTTACAACAAATGTAGCTAAATTATTATTTGTTCTAAAGAAAGAACTTGGTAGAGTTAAAAAAGAAGAATCACCAACCACATAGAATTGAGGAGGACTATCTACATGCATTATACCAACAAGAAGCTTAGATAAAGTAGTAGAAATCATGGCATGACAAAAATATTAAAAAAAAAAAAAATTGAAGGCGAGAGATTTAGATTTACTATATGAAAGTCAAATCAAAGAGAAGCCAAGGAACCTAGGAACTACATGGGTAGGCCCATTTGTGATTGAAGAGATTTTACCTTCAGGAGTTTCTATTTAAGGAAAATAAAAGGGAAATGTTTGAATCTGTCATCAATGGAGCCTACCTAAAAAAAATCCATGATATTTTCTACATGGTTATAGGTGAAAACCTTCTTGAGGTGCCGATAACCATATTTTAGGCTAAAAACAACTCTATAGTAGTATAACCTCCCAACTCTTGTATATTAGTTTCTATTTTGTCCCTTAATTAAGGATCCAAGTTGTAAAATAAATAATAACATAGTTGATACAAGAATAGGTATCACAATCGAATACCCCATCAAATATGTACGAATATTCTACAATAAAATCAAAAGTATGGAACAAAAACTAGATTTTTGTACATTGTTGAACCAAAAGATGCAAAGCTGAGATCAAATTACAATATGATAGGGAACATATTTCCAATTGAGAATAAAAGAGAAACAACATAAGCATAGACAACGACTTGATAAAATTGGCTAGTAGGTGAAGATTGATAAACCTGCACAAGTCGGCCATAGAAATGGAACTAACAAACCTTACCAACTCGACCAACAAAAACTAACATGAGTAAAACTGACGAGGAATATTGTGTTGGCAAGCGTGACTTTACGAGACAATTATCCATCATAAATCAACACCACACCCATAATGTGCCTTGCACATGCAAATTATTCTTTGAAATTTTGCAAGAGTCATTAATTATATGGAAGAAATCAATGGAAGAAATAGATTAGAATCAAATTCAAGAGGATAAGGGAGGTAATATGGAAGAAATGTGCAAACCTTACACAACAGAAGTCATAAATTCATACTTTTTGAAGAAATGGAGGATTGACTAGAATCCATGCAACAACTTGTATAACAACTAATCGACCTGAATATAAGTATGAAGGAAGAAGTGTAACAACTACAAAAAAAAAAAAATGAAGAAGATTAAAGTTGATGAATCTTCCTCCATTTTGCAATACGAAATTTCCTCATATGGAAAAGTAAAACAATAGTTGGAAGAAACACTAAATAATTCTACCACCATGAGCTTTGTACTAAATAATAATCCTACATACTTGTCTACTACATGCAACAAACTCACCATACAATTGTTACTGGTTAAATAATTAACTAACAAACATCATTTGAAATTAGAAGGAAAAGTAGCAATGGCACTTGACACACAGATAGAATTGGAGACGATCCTTGAAACAAAAATCAATAAAAGAGGAAAGGAAATGGATGAAAGAAGGAAAGAAAACATAAGTCAAGGTAAATAATACTTTAGACCATCTACAAAGAATTTGATAGCTAGTGCGGGAAATGTTGCAAAAATTAAATCCATAAATCACTCTTTGATCACCTCAGATATCTAACTTAGATGAAGTTACTAAATGCATAGGTGCAATACTCATTGAGAGAGTGGAAAGCATTTTACCAACATTTGTAGAGGATAGCTCCAATAATTCATAATATGGCCTTTTTCGAAACACAAAATTTTCCTTCTTTCCAATAACATTCACCTACCCAACATAAGTATCAATATTTTCGCCAACTATTTCTAAATGTGCTCCATGTGCATAGCCTAATCGATTGACTTTAACAAAGGTAGAAGTTGTAGTATCCAACTGGTCGCTTATAGAATGAGAAAGAAAAAGGATCAAAACTGTGGATAAAGATGTTCCTCTACACTTGGATTGAATATTAATAGCCACATACAGGTAATCAGGAAGTCATTGATACACCAACACTAGCTTCAATAAACAAAGCATAATACTCTCCACTAGCAACACCACCATGAGCGTCATCCATTGACATCACCTTATTCTAATCATTTTATTCAAAATTTTGTAAATTTAAAAGTTATAATCTTCCCTTGTTTGGGATGAACAAGCTACTTAGGGTGGAGGAGATTATGGAGGGAATAGTCAACCTAGTTGACTAGACCCAACTAATCGAGAGAGAACTTGAATTTATAGTAAAATCAACATATAAGTTAGGTCGACCGACTGAGTTAGATAGTTAATCCACAGTAATTGTCAAGATATATAGAGATATGTGTGTGTGTATGCATGATGAGAATGTACTTGATGGCTATTTTGGATTAATAAAAATGTCCTCTTGTTGATCTACCACTACTTTTTTTTATCTTTCTATTATCTTTTATACGTGTGCATGTATACCTTTATATAGTATTTGTTTGTTGTATAGAGTTTTTAGTAACTATGTATATAATTCACTAGATTACAACACATGCAAATACATGAAAACCCTCCCTACTATTTTGCAATGCTCTTTCCCTAGTTTTGACATATACTTACTCAATACTCCTACTACTTTTGCGATGTTCAATCTTGTACAAACCATTATGTACATTAAATTTCCAACCACACTAGCATATGGAACGTGGGACATGTCCTCTTCCTCTTCATGTGTCTTGCATGATCTGCAGATAACTTTGCACCTATAATAATAAACCTCTATCGATTTACATGTATGCATATTATACCTCAGCAATATTGTATCGGCATACTTCCTCTAATTTAATTAAAGTTTCCCCTTTACACGAACTCTTTTAATTTAAATGCCCAAAATGAAATTTGTAGCAACAAAATCCTTCATGCCAAATTTAGAGGAAAATTGAGTTTTCACTTCCTATATAATTTCTCTATTATTTCCAATCAACAACATATCATTCACATAGAACATAAAATAAATAAGACAATCACCAACTAAACTACACGTGGTGATTTGATTTTCTCCTTGTGAAGCAAAATCCCAAACTATAAGTATCAAATTTTTGATATTGCATTCTTGGTGATTACTCTAACCCATTAGGGAAAATATTAGGGCTGAAATTTCGCTAATTGGATTTTTTTTGGACATTTTCTGCAAAATACGATAGCCAATTTGGTGAAAAAATTGCCCAATGTTTTTACATATATATGATTTAATGGATGACATTCAACAAAAACTTACAAATTTTAATAACAAATTACATGTTTTTTATTAAATATTCACCTACATTCTATGTGTATGACTTTTCAAACTAAAATAGTCTCCTATAACACTATACATAGGCATAATATGTGGATCCTTAAAAAAATCCCTATAACCCATGTAGGGATTTTTTCATTTTGCATACCAACTCTTTTTTTTCCTTCGTCGTAAAGCATTACAGACACTTCATATAGATTTGTTATTTTAAATCCCAAAGTGGGAATTTTGTCTTCATGTCCATTTGTTTTACTTCAAAATCAAAAGAAAAGACAATAGATAAAATAAATCTAATAGAATTTAACTTTGAAATAAGAGAAAAAATCTCACTAAAGTCAAATCCCTCTACTTGGGCATAACCTTTTCCTAATAATCAAGATTTGTATTTATCCATTTTTCCTTTTGCAATAAAATTATTTTCAAACACCCATTTTGCTACTAATGATATTTCTTCAATCCAACAACTCTACTGGATCCCAAGCCTCATTTTTGTCTAAGGATGCATTTGTTAACCATGGCCTTTTTCCAAAGTTTTCGATCCTCTGAATCCACAGCTTCCTAGAAGTTCTAGGATCATGATAATTAATATAAAATAAATTAAATAATAAAAATTAAAAATAAAATATAATAAATAATAAATAAATAAATAAGAAAAAAAAAAAATCACATAAATTAAGTGGAGTATATCTTTCTAGTTTCCTTCTTTCCCGAACTGATCTCCTAAACATTGGAGTATGTGGTTCTTCTTCTGTAACAACCCTGGTTAAAAATCCATGTAAAAATATATAATACAATGGTTATGGGACATGTATTCCAAGTTGAATTGTGGGAAAGACATCCTAGTGGGTGTTCATTCGGTTTATTATGGCTAAGGAAATTGGCAAAGGCAATGGCAAAGGATTTGGAAAGGCAAAGAGACATTGATTGGCATTTTATTTATGAAATAATGGAAATTAGGAGAAAAGGAAGGTGAACGGTCACAAGTTGCATGTGAGGAGGAAAATGAAGGAAAATAGAGGCCTGATTGATAAAAAGGCTTTTGAGGATCAGTGGGAAGGCTTGGTCAGTGTAAGCTTTTCTATTCTCTCTTTCTCTCATACTCTTGGACACTTAGAGTTTTCTTGGAGCACTCTTGGAGGAGTGTCACATACTTCAAATTTGGAGCAAGAAGGAAAAGGAAAAGAAGGAAAGTGTATGAGGACATCGAGATTAGCATCTACAACGGATTTCGCTTGCAGGTATCGAGCTACATGCATGTTTTCGTCACTATTTTGGGCATGCATGGTGTATGCATGTGGTTTATTGGTCATGATCTGTCATTGGCATGGTGGATTGCATGGATTGATAGTGGATTTGCCTAGCCTTTCCATTTCTTGGATAACCATGGTGTTGTGGGTTTATTTCTTTGTTTTTCTGGTTGGTTCTCATGTTTCTTTTAGCTTGGGTTCAATTATTAGTTCATGTAAGCCCTGGTTGGACAAACGCTATGGAAGCCCTGTAACAACTTGGGTTGAGTTACAAGTCCTGAAAACCTTGGTTGGAAAAATGCTTTGGAAGCCCTTGTGGGTTGGTTTACTAGTCCTGGAAGCTCTAGTTGGACAAACGATCTAGAAGTCCAATGATGACTGTGGGTTGAGTTACTAGTCCTAGAAGCCTTGGTTGGAACAAACACTCTAGTATATATCAATCTAGTGATGGTTTTGTGATGTCCGACGTGAGGTGTAATCACTATTTGATGGGTTGAGGTGGTTTTGACGGCGCTGGACACAACAACATTCAGAGGATCACCCCGGTATGAAGTCCCAACTAGACCTTGCACCATTTGGTGTGGGAGTCCCATCCAGTATGATAGCCTGATTGCAATTGTCTTAAGGATTTGCCTCAACTCTTGCTTGTCAGCACGGGAGAGTGGTTCGATTTGTTTTCGAGAAGTGAGGTTCACATGCCTGGTGAGTGTAAGTGTACTTGTCTCAATGGTTCTTTCACTGTGAGGGGAAGAAGGTGAAGGTGAGTTCTAGGTTTAAAGGGATCAATGCCAACTCGGCTAGGAACACACAACGCAAAAGGACATACACAGCTTCCGACGGAGAAGTCCACTCGGATGCGACAATCACAACATACAAGGTAAGATAACACATACAACACTCACGAATCAGTTTGAAAGAGTGCAACAGTTGTTACAGCAAGGTTCATGTGAAAGGTTTGTCTAATGTCTGGCAGAGTAGTCAACACGGACGAGACAGCATTAACGGCATATACAACACATTTCCATTAATATATTATGCATTACGACAAATGAATCAGTTCATATGTAGAACACATGTTAAATCAACATGCATTACAAGTGTTAAAGATTAGTCTTACAACAAATACAATACATGTGTGAAAATGTGATGGCCTGTTAATAGGCTTTTGAATTAAGCAAAAGTTCCAAGACACATCGTTACACCATACATCACTAACCCCATCAACCAAGTGTTGGAGCCACTACTTACTCCTCAAAGAAAATATTACAGACTCTCTTGGCTATGTGGGAGGAGTTGAGGTGAAAATTCCATTCATGTACAAATGAGGAGGGTATTTATAGCCAAGGGTGAAATTGACCCTTGTGGTTGTTCGACTACCCTCATGACCGTTCAACTTCCATGACTCTATGTTCAACCAATGGCTTTCTTGGACTTCCACGTTACATCACATTGATTGACAACAAGCCCATAGTGGAGATGTGGGCAACATGACTCATGACTTTACATGACAATGTTGGTACATTTGTGTTGTTGATGGAGTGCATGTCGAGCTAGAGTGCTGCTAAGTGATGGATGTCTTCATGGTATATCATAGCTTCATCTCCGGATGGTGAAGTGCATGGAGTCTTCGATGTTCCTTGGTTCGCTTGATGAAGCTTTAGCATGGTGTTCCTTACTTTCATGTTGGAAGGCTTGACAGGCTCACTTGTTCCCAAAGGTGCATGTTCCTCGCGTTCATCCGCTTCTCATGCTTCATTCGTTCATTCGTTGGTGAACTTGTCCATTTGCATATGCTCCCTTCATACATCTCATTCATTGTCTTGACATGTTTGTTGGTGTACTTGTACCTGCAATTACTCATGACGAAACGACATCAAATCCAAGACCTCTTAGTCTACCATGACACATGATCATTCGGATGTAGGTGATCGGGAGAGGCAGTAGGGTTGTGATGTGGGATGATGACTCTGAGAATCTGTTGATGAAAACTACGCAAGAGTCACTGAGGGATGGAGACAGGCAATCTGAGTCGACGATGACAGTCTGCAAGGTCTCGCTTGGCTGGGAGGCAAAATTGTGAAAATTTTGGGAGGGATAGTCTGAGCTGCAGGGGGTAAGGTAGGCATGCTCTGTGCATTTTCTGGAACGAACAGTTAGCAAGGGTTGGACAACTAGATTTGTGCAATTTTCCAGAGGAACGGGCTGGGCTACATGAAGGGTCAGTAGGCAGGGACTACACATTTTTTCTCAGGAACTACCCATGAGACTAGCAACCAGAACTGCGCAATTCCCAGAGGGAACTACCAGTTGGCTATTGGGGTCACTAGTAGCCAAAATTGTGCAATTCCCAGAGGGAACTTGCAGTTGGTTGCTCAGTCACTGGCAGTAGAAACTGCAAAATTCCTGGAGGGAATAGGCAGTCTACTACTAGGAGCTGCTTGCTAGGAATACTGCACTGAGCCCGGGAGGCCGGCCTGTTGATCAGCTTTGCGCAATTTCTGAGTTGAGCTGACTGATGGACAACGGAAGGCCTGCTCATGAGTACTGCGCGATTTCTGAGATGAATAATCGGTCGACTATCTGGATGACTGACTAGGAAAACTGCACAATTTTCTGAAGGAGATAGGGACGGTCACTTGGTTTCTGTGTGGCCTGTCTAGACAATTTTCTCAGTCAATTGAATGGGTGAGGTTAATGGCCTCTGCATAATTTTTGAGGGGAGTCAATCCTGAGGTGACTGTCAGGTCCGACTGTCCAGGTGGCCAGCATGAGAGTTGATCGAGTTGCTTGCTCACAGCACAACTTGAAAGGATTGGCTTGGTGCTTCTATGTAGTTATGGTTGATAGTGGATCGAGTCGAAAGTAGGGTGATGGTCTGGCTGTCAGTGAGGAGTGTGGTCGTTAGAACTTCAGAAAAATGACTAAGTGTGTGAACAATCGAAATATGCATAGGTGATCATACGAACACACACTCGCATGACTTGATGACGAAACGACCAAACCATCTAGATACACATATTCAACATGACTGACCAACAGTGCAAGAGACAAGCACGACACTCAATGTGGTTGATCCTTCATGATCGAGATGACATTTGCGCGACAGTGAATGTGATTCCATGTGTGAGTGTGACAGATGCTTTCATGGTGAACACAACAAACACATACGAAGCAAATACTTTGGGCATGACCAGAACACGGTCGCAAGCATGACTTAAAAATCAACATGTAGGGACTTGAATGCAATAAACAAGCAAGCCGAATGTGAAGACTCACATGATCTCATGGAGTGAACCCAAGTGTTTGCAGTCATCAAGTGAAACTCTTCAAGGGAGGCTCTAAAATTGGTGCAGGCCAAAATTTTGGAGGGTGGTTGTAGATGCTACAACACTTGGTGACACACTGGTAGAACTCCAGCTTCTTTGTTTTGGTTCATAGCTAGCACGGCACCTTGGTATTTCAAGGAGTATTAAATCATTGTGCAGGTTACTTCAGTTTCCCCACTTATCCCCTGGACATACATGGTTCACCCTTTTCCAACTCAGTCAAACACAATAAAAAATTTAGCTTAGATATCAGTGTTTCGAATCTGGGAAGGGTAGTTTAGTTCGTGAGTTGAAGATTTTTAGAGTATAAGTTTTCATCTTTGGTGTTGCTACGCTGCCAATAGGCCTAGAGAATACCCTGGTGGAGTCACGCAGGAATGGACACATTTCTCCACTGCCAGCGAGCCTAGTTAGTACTCCGATGGAGTTGCATGCTTCACCTCTCTGTGCATGAAGCCTTTCTCTTTTTTTACCTTTGTATTTTTTTAAGAGAACTGTGCATAGGAACTTATTTATTTTTGGGGTGGAAGAGGGATCTCAACTTATTGAGAGCAGAAGAGGTTGTTCCTTCAAAGAAGCGTGTAACACCTCTGACATAGGTTTGCTCGTTTAGATTTTTTCCCTTCTCTATTTCTACTAGTTAGATTAGCTTAAGCACGCAAAGCAGAAGGCTGAGTATAGGCATGGGGCTTCCCGGTTTGGACACAGGTTAACAATTGAACCAAAGCTTCCCTTACAGATGGTTTGTATTTTCCTTCAGGACTTCATTGGCCGAAGGTTGTAACCAACCATAGAGAAAATGGAAACAAGATTGGCCAAGTGCTACAGTGTCACAAGTCTCTTCAAATTTCAGCGACATACTCTATTCAAAAGCCAAAACATAGTAGTTGGCAACAACTTAAATAAATAAATAAATTAAAATTAAAATATAATTATATATATATATATATATCTATAATATATATATATATATATATATATATATATATATATTATATATATATATATATATATATATATAGATATAATTAAAATTAATTAAAATTAAAAAAAAAATAAATAAATAAATAAATAATAAATAAAATAAAAATAAAAATAAAATAAAATAAAAATAAAAATAAGTAAAAAAATTAAATAAATAAATAAATAATTAAATTAAATTAAAATTAAAAATAAATAAATAAATAAAAATAAAATAAAAATATATATAAATAAATAAATAAATAAATAAAAATTAATTAATTAATTAATTAAAAAATAGTAATATATGAGACAAACAAAATGAATGTGAACAAAAATAGTAAGCAGAATCAAACAAAGTGAAAGCAAAGATAATAAGCAAAACAAACCAAATGAAACAACGAGTGGCAAGCAAACTATGTACATGGCACATGCACAACTCGACCTACTGAAACTAGTGTTTGAGGACTTGGTCATTGACAGGGAATATTATCAATCCTCCCGTCAAGTGATTGAAAATGATACATGTGTGAACCAAATTTCTCATGGACCAGTGTCAGTCCACCAGGCTCCGCTACCTGAACCTGGTGGCATTCTAGAAGAGCTCCTAGTGAAGACACACCATTGTTTCAGGGACTGTGTGCAACATGGGATTGGATGATGGCACGGGGTAGTTGTTTTTACTCTGGGAAGGGTTCAAGTTTCTGAAGTCAATGCGTGAGTGGATCTTCCCAGATTTCTTATGTGCAGGATTTAAATCAGAAAACCAAGTATGATGACAAACTTTGCAAGTAATCCAAACACTTAACATGTTAGTCAATCTTTTCTACGAAAGGAGGACAAACAACATGTATGTGTTACCGATTCTTTGTCGTAATGGCTTGTCTTCTCCTTTACCTGGAAACTCATGTTGGATCCTTCGCATGTAGTGGGTACTGAGGTCATCATCTACTCATGCATACCCATCATGGTATTCTTCGATCAAGTAGTCAACGACTCTTCATTGTTGCAGTGTGTAACTTGTACCGAGATTGGGCATCTTCGGATCATGGTGGATTCCCAGGTTGCTCTCTCCGTTCATAGTGTTGGTCCTTCGTGTGTTCAGCATGAGTGCTTCATATCATAGTTTGTGACTTCAGACTTCAAAAAACTTGAAATCATTCATGGTTCATTGTTTTGGATGACTAAGATACACTCGGTCCTTGAGCCATCATGTGTTCCTCAGATCATTTGGCATGTTGGTACTACTACTACTGCCACTGTTACTACTACTACTACTATCAGAAGAAAAAAAAATTGTACAAGTTTCATTATCATCAGTTGGGTGAGGAAGGAGTCCCAATTGCTTGTCTAATGAGGTTGGAGTAGGCCGTGTAGGATGACACTCCAATGTCTTTTCCAAGAGGCAGTTGCTAAACATGAGTTCTGTGAAAGCCAATGGTTCGTTCTCATTGTTAAGGGGAGTGACATTGTGTTTCATATACCTCTCGGATAACACCCGAATTTGGTTGCATCTGCCCTTGTATGGAAGCCACATGTGAGACCAGTCTGTGGCAAAGTATCCATCTATATTGTTGGACCATTCTCTACTGAGTAGTAGACCAAATGCTTCTGGTATGTCCACAACAACTATTGGGATAGTCGGATGATCAGGTCTCGTAGTTCACCAATGGCTAGTACTGATGTTCTATCAATTTGGATGATTCTCATGGATGTTTCTCTCCATCGTGCATTGATCTTCTTAGAAATGGAGAGTGACATGATATTGGCTGTTGTGCCAGAATCAACCAAGCAGTTGTGGACATTGTAGTTGAAAACTTCAAATGAAATCAGGAATGGGGGGCAACTTGAGTTTTCTTCTTCCATCCAGAGTGTATTGAGCACAGTGGATAGCGATGTGGGAGGTGTTCATGCTCCCTTGTTGGTAGAGGTTGTGTTGTCTGTCGTTGTTTGTCCCAATGCACGCAACAAAATATCTCGCTAACTCTGGACATTGGCTAACTCAAAAAAACTAATGTTTGCTCGAGTTTTCTTCATGTCATTGACTATGTTGTAATCCAGAGGTGGTAGACTAACCAATGTGTACGAGGTGGAATGGATGTTCATGCTATCCGGCGAAGTGTTTTGCAACTTGTTGCCTATGGACGTACTCTTATCTATCACTATCTTCCCGCACTTTCTTTGTGTTTGTTGCTTTGAGTCAGCTGGTGGATCGACCTTATTTATCAGTTGTCTCACTTTGTCTTGCATCTTCTCAAGTGTATGGGGAGCCCTTTTACTCCTAAGATGGTAACGATCATTTTACTTTTGGGGCTATGTGTCAGTGTTCATCTTCGAGACTACTTCCAAGCATTGTTATGTGTTCACCACATGCCTAGAACTTGGTGCTTTATTGTTAGGTAAACTTGACTTGAGATAGAGTCAAAAGTTAACCAAGTTAAACAATGATGGCTTTGGGGCACATGGTATTGTGCACCCATGGTATTCTACCCGTGGTATTATATGTAATGGAGCCTATAAAAGGCTGGAAGGACTTCATTGTAATGAAAAGGCTTGGAGGTCAGTGGTGAAGCCTCACTTGGCCGGATTGGCTAGGGTTTTGGCCAAGGATAATGAAATTTCATTATGATCAGTTTTTCCCCAGATTTGGGGTTTTTCCAGATGAACATGTGTGTTCATGTGTTTATGGTTATTGCTGGTTATTTTTTATATTTGTTCCTCTCAGTAATTCTCCGTAATTAATTTGTGTTCTTGGATAAATTTCTTAACAATTGGTATCAGAGCCAAGTTCCGAAGTTAGCCAAGTAGATGAATCCTCAGAATGGTCGAACGAAGGTGGTGGGCCCCGGTAATATCACAATGGGATCCGTGGATGAGCTCGGTTAGAAGGCAGGTGCTCCGACTCATGACGTGTCCTGTCCCAAACGGTTGAAAGAGGGATTGACCTGGGATAGAGCAAGCTCTCAAGGCAGGTGGTGCTCCATGTAAGGTGTGTGCTTCCAATGCATTGGAGCGGAGAATCCTGGTTGGTAGAGAGTGGACGGATGGATAATCGTTTGAGGGGAGGCTTGATGGTGGACACCACATATCTCCACAATAGTATGATATTTTCCACTTTGGGCCTAAGCCCTCATGGATTTGTTTTTGGGCTTTACCCCCAAAAGGACTCATACCAATAGAGATATTTGTCCATCCTTATATACCCATGATCCTCCCCACTTCTAGTCAATGTGGGACTTTGGTCGTATACCCAACATTTATCAGGTGCAACCTCTTCGTTATCATCAATTTCTTTCAGCTTCTCCTGTATATCACCATCTACATCGAGTGTATGACTACAATCAAAGGTAACAACTCGCTTCCAATTCGAACAAGAGTTCTCGGGATGAAATTCTTCATGGTTGGAACGGAACTTAGGATCAATGCATTGATTGAGTTGGAACATAGGCTTCTACGAAAATTTGGAACTGAACTGGTTGTTGCTTGATGAGTCGGTTGATGAACTTCTTGCCTATCTCTATCTAGGTGGATGCCTGCTCGTGAATGTGTTCGTCTTCCATTGCTTGAGTTCGGACATTTTAGTGGTCAATTTCTTGACAAGGCAAGTGAGGGTCTCAATATCAGTTGCTTCCTTGTCTCTGCCCTTGCTCATCGTTTCTTGGGGATTTCTGCTTTCATCCTTGGAGTCTTGCATTGATTTGTCATCCTTGATGACTCCAATGGCACACAAGTCTTTCTCAACAACAATAGCCTCTTCGTAGCTTTCTAAAAGTGTTAGCTTCGCAACTTGCTTGACAAACTACACATGGAGTCATGAGGTTTGGTGTCTCCTGCAAACTTGTTCAAAATATGCATAAACCTCTAATTGAAATCTTTCACTTTCTCTTTTCCCTCCATCTTGAGGCTTCCCAATTATTTGAGTAGCATGGTTGGGGTCTTGTCATCAACAAAATTTTCAAGAAACATACGTTTGAAAGAACCCCAGTTCTTTATGCAGTTGGGTGGAAGGCTATGATACCAAGCAGTTGCATGACCGTCCAATGTACATGGAAACAATATACATGCTACATCTTCATAACGTACCTCAAGGGTCTACAGTTGTAGGTAGAAGTTGTCTAAGTGGTCTTCTGCCTTCACCATGCTGTCAGGGTTGAATTTGATGTTCATTCTCTCTGCTCGCTTTGGCATCTTGTGCAGAACATCCAGGAAAGCCAATGGTCCCTGAGTCATCCATTCAAGTTTTGGGTCAGCCATCTCTTCATCCTCTTCGTCTTCTTCCTCTCCTTCGTAACCTAATGGTTCTGAATCTGAGTCTGTCGGTTCGTCTCCTTCTCCACCTCCTCTATTGTCTTCCCCTCTGCCTCCTCTACTAGATTTCGATCCCAATACCACAAGAGTGCCTTGTTCGTCTTCAAAGAAGATTGGAGGTTCCTCTCCATCTTCAATAGCTTCTTCCAAACCTTCAATAGTAACAAGGACTACTTCTTCCACCAATGATACAACAACCCCTGTGTGAGTGGCTTTTGGCTTCTTAGATGTGTGTGGAAGATATTGTATGCCTAGGATCAGTCTGAATGCTTTTGCGAACTGGCCAGTGATGGGATGGATAAAGCGAAGGTGTTGATATGAAATCTTGTGTTCAAATTTGGAAGGTGAGGAGTAACCAACTTTTGAGTCATGAGAGAGGGAGTGCGAGTTACTTCCTTGACCAGATGGTTAATGAGTGAGTGTGAGGGGAATTTCAGCCATGTACAATTTGTTGCCCTCCTTCTAGCACTAGAAATGTTGATAGTGCTGGACCCGCCAACATTCAAGGGATCACCACGGTATGAAGTCCCAACTAGACCTCACACCGTTTAGTGTGGGAGTCCCATCCAGTATGATGGTCCGGTTTCCATTGTCTTAAAGATTTGCCTCAACTCTTGCTTGTCAACACAGGAGAGTGGTTCGATTTATCGTTGAGAAGTGAGGTTGCGTGCCTAGTGAGTGTAAGTGTATTTGTGTCAATGGTTCTTTCACTATGAGGGGAAGAAGGTGAAGGTTAGTTCCAGGTTGAAAGGGATTAGTCCCAACTCGGCTAGGAACACACAACACAAAAGGACATACATAGCTTCCGGTGGAGCAGTCCACTCAAATGCGGCAGTCACAACATACAAGGTAAGATAACACATACAACACTCACAGATCAATCCGAACGAGTGCAACAATTGTTGCAGCAAGGTTCATGCGAAAGGTCCGTTTGATGTTTGACAGAGCAGTCGACATGGACGGGACAACATTAACAACATATACAACACATTTCCATTAATAGATTATGCTTTACGACAAATGAATCAGTTTAGATGTAGAACACAGATTAAAGCAACATGCATTACAAGTGTTAAAGATCAGTCTTACAACAAATACAATACATGTGTGAAAATGTGTTGGCCTATTACCAGGCTTCTGAATTAAGCGAAATTTCAAAGACACATCGTTACACCATACATCACTAACCCCATCAGCGAGGCATTGGAGCCACTACTTACTCAAATAAAATATTACAGACTCTCTTGGCTATGTGGGAGGAGCTGAGGTGAAAAGTCCATTCATGTACAAATGAGGGGGGTATTTATAGCCAAGGGTGAAACTGACCCTTGTGGTTGTTCGAATACCCTCATGACCGTTTTACTTCCATGACTTTTCAACTTACATGACTCTATGTTCAACCAATGGGTGTCTTGGACTTCCACATTACATCACATTGATTGACAACAAGCCCATAGTGGAGATGTGGGCAACATGACTCATGACTTGACTCAACATGACTTGACATGAAAATGTTGGTACATTTGTGATGTTGTTGGAGTGCATGTTGAGCTAGAGTGTTGTTGAATGATGGATGTCTTCATGGTGTTTGTCTTCTAATTTATTTTTCGTTATGCATGTTAAGTTAGAAAACTCAATGTATTTATGATTTAAGTTTCAATAATATCAATTATTTTTGTTTTTGGGTTTTTAAACTTAGAAAATTACAAATAATTTTACTGGGTTTTAAGAAAATCTATCATATCCCATACCAATGGTGTTGTGGGGTCCATATTTTTAGGAAATGTAGGCCTGTTAGCCACTCAAATAGGCTAATTGAACACTATTTATAATGCCTCAACTTCTAGGCTTATTGCTCAAACTCCCACTACTCCCATTGCAACCTTCAAGGAGAATTCAATACAATCCTTTCCCTTTAAGAATCTTTAGCAAACTTGAGGTAAGAATAAGAAAATCAAGTCGAAAAAATCTTTAATGAAGAGGGGGAACCTTAAACCAAAGACACCACTGGGGGTGGCATCAAAGAGTAGAAGAAAAAGAATAGGTTTCCTTGCATGATTTGTGGGAAAGATCATTTCACACATGAGTGTCTCTGGATGGATGAGATTCATTATATTTCTCATAGCAGAACCTTGCTTGTTGACATTTTGTTTTGATGAATCCCTTTTTCCCTAACAACAACACATGGTTGCATACCCTCCATTGCATCAACAAGGGGGAAGTGAGGGAAATCCTTCATATAATTCCTCATCATCCAAGCAGGATATTTTCATGGTAGAACAACCTATTCACATGACCACAAGAGAACATAATTATGAGAATCCTAAGAGTGATTCTTCCACTTAAGAAATTTTTATACCTACCCACCCAATGACCCCCTTCACATCGAAAAGCCTCCATTAAATGTGAATGGAGGGACCATAGTTGATGATGTTGAGGCACCTTGTGAGTGGCCCTATTGGATTACAATTTGTTTATTTGGTGAAGTTGGCTCTATGCGATGACGAAAAATGTTTCCTTAGTTTTTAGGGTTGTTATGCTCCCTCATCAGGGAAAGATTGTCATGATCGACTAGCTGACATATTGCAAGATCGACTTGTCCTTTCATGATAGCTAATAGTTCCTTTCATATGAATCTCCCCTCATTGTTTTTATAGCATTAGAGAAAGGATGTTTAAAGACTCTTCGTTAATTGGAACTTTTTCCTTTGCTCCATTGGATCCCTTACACTATGTTGCCACTATTACATGATTCTCATCAATCAACTATGGATACCAAGGACCTTTTGATCCATGGGTGGTGCCTTCTTTATTTGAAATACATGTATGGAATTCACATCACTTTGAGTCTTGAGAAAATTTCTTATCAATCTATGCAAGTGGCAACTATTAACCCTGAATCATGCCTCCATCAAGATCTAGAGCTTGAACCTTATTTCTCGCTTGTGTGGGTTGTTGATGACTCAATTTCCCATGACTTCCTTGATATCATTATACTATCTAATGAATCCATCTTGGAAGCTGTGACAATCTTCGATCAACCTCCATCATCGTTCATCTTTTATCTCTTTCTTGGAACAATTAAATGACAAATTGAAACACTTTGTTTCATCTAAGAATGTCGAATGGTCACAAGATCCCATCATGACACATGCTATGTTCTCTAGAGGAAAATTAGATGAAATTTATTGAACCATCCATATCGATATTTTAGTGAAACCTACAATCATGAAAACATCCTAATTTGTGTGTATTGTACTCTTTGATGAGATCACTACTTGCATTGCTCTCTTCAAATAATTCCACGAAGTTTTTGCATGGTCGCATGTAGAAATTCCTAGGACCAATCCTCTGATTGTTGAACATGGAATCATTACATAGGAAGAACCCAATCCAGTAAACTTGTTGCCATCAAGGCAAAAGTAAAAAAAATAGCTTAAGATCGAGTTTATCTATCTAGTTCCATTGACATATAGGGTTTCTAACATCATTCTTGTGGGAAAGAAACATGGTACTATTTATGAATGCATTAATTATAGCAACTTGAACAAGATTTGTCCAAAAGACAACTATCAAACCCCGTTCATTGATCAAATTGTTAATGAATGTGTCAGAAATGATATATTTTCCTTCATGGATGGATTTTTTTAGCTATAATTAGATTCAAATCAAATCAAAATATTAGAACAAGATGAATTTAATTTGTTCTTGGGGCACCCTTGTTTATAGGAAACTGTTGTTTGTCCTAAAAAATGTTGGTGCCACTTTCTAGCGGGCCATGTCTTATCCTTTTCATGACATTAAACAAGTTATGGAGGCATACTTATATGACCTTGTTGCCCATTCCCAACGAAAGGGTTGATTGATGTAACACCAGATCAACCTTGTGGAGATAAAGAGTATCTTTGAGGATGATGCATTTTTTGGATTGATGGAAATGCATCGATGGTCATCACGGGACAAATGAGGTCGAAATCATTGAGTTTGGAGATTTATTATATATATATATATATATATTAATATATATATATATATATATATATAATATGCCATGGATAAATCAAGCTAATGAGAAACAATGACTTGTTGGGAATGAATTAGTAATCGTAGTTTCATTACTAACTCAGGGAAGGCCTGATAACATTTTTCTAAAAACCAAGGATTTCTTGGACTTGTGGTCGTAAATTCCAAATCGAATATGTGGAATATCACTATCCACTTTGAATACTTGCCCCCAATAATATGTCAATTTAGCAAATGTTTCATGGGGTTGGAGTCTGTGACCATGATAATCTTATGCAAGAGGATGTAATATTGTAACCGATGAGTGGCAAAGATAACAACTAAAGCCAACTTTTCAATGTAAGGATATCAAATCTTCACCCCCACCAATCATTTCCTAAGGTAATAGATGGAATGTTCTTGTTGCCCTTTGTCTTCTTGGACAAGAATGATCTTGATCGTTGAATTAAAGGATGCAATATATAGGATGAAATTGCAGCTATAGCTAAGAGGGCTTAATAGTGGGGCTGATAGCAAGGCCTTTTCAAAAGAATTAAAATATCATTATGCTTGATTGTCCCATACAATTGGTATATCTTTTTCGAGAAGATGGATACAAACTTTTGTGAGTTCAACATAATTAGCAATGAAACAATGTAAGAAGTTTTCCTTTCCTTGCAAACTCTGAAGTTGACTAACTGTGTGTGAACGAGGTATATTATTTCCTCAACCTTCAATGATCAACCATGATCCCATGCTTGTATATGATGAATCCTAGTAATTGCTTGGAAACAAGTCAGGGAATGCACTTATAATGATTCAAATGAATATTATAGTAGTGATGGTGTATAAATATGGTGCAAAGATACGTTGGTTGATTGATACTTTGTTGGGAATGGGTAGCGAGGTCATCCAAATATGCCTCCACAATTTGTTTGATGTTTATGAAAAGCATAAGAAATGGCTTGTTGGAAAGTTGCATTAGTATTTTTTAGGCCAAACAAAAGTTTCCTCTACGCAAAAGTACCTCAAGGACAAATGAAATTTGTCTTTTTTTGGTCTTCTGGTTTGATGTGAATCTGATTATAGCTATAAAATCCATCCATGAAGGAAAATATATCTCTTTTGGCACATTCTTCAACAATTTTATCAATGAATGTGGTCGGGTAGTTGTCTTTTGGACATGCCTTGTTTAAGCCCCTATAATCGACTCAGACACAAATAGTATCCTATTTATTTGCAACCTTATAATCGACTTAAACACGAATAGTATCATGTTTTTTTGCAATAAGAATGATGCTAGTAAACCATTCTCTCAAGGGAACCAGATAGATAAACTCAACCTTAAGAATTTTTTCAAAATTTTCCTTGATGGTAGCAACCTTATGAGGGTTAATTGGCTAGAGCCTTTATATGACTGGCTTGGCTCCTTCGTATGTGATGATTTCATGTTCAACAATCCAGGGATCCATTCCAGACATTTCTTCATATGGCCAAGCAAAAATGTCACAAAATTCTTTGAAGAGGGTGATGTGAGTAGTAATTTCATCAAGAGTACAATACTAATCAAGATGATTTCCACACCTCTGTGTTTCAATAAAATATCAATAGGGATGGTTTGAGAAATGTTAGCTAAGTTTTCTTCATTGAAAAAATTATGTGTCGTGATGTAATGATGTGGCCATTTGACATTCCAATATGAAACGAGGTGTTTCAAGGTTTCATTCAAATGTTTAGAACAAGGAAAAAAAGACGATCGATGATGCAATTCATACCAAGGTTGATCGAAAATAACTATGGCTTCCAAGATAGATTCACCATACAACATCGCGCTATCAAGGAATTAATGGGAACTTGAATACTCAATAGCCCATGTGGGCGAGGAATGAGGATCAAGCTCTATATCTTGTTGGAGGCATGATTCAAGGTCAAGCTCCATAAATTTGGTTAAGGGAGCCAAAGAAATTATGGGGAAAAGCCACTAAGTGAAAGTTTTCACTAACCAGATAGTTACAAGCAATTACTCCCACCCCTAGTGACAAATCATCTCAGTTGGGGACAAAAGCATAAAGGGAAGGAGAGGAAAATTCCTAGGGCATCTAAGAGGGAGACTGAAAAGTAATTGATTTCTCGAACAAGATACTGTTGAGGAAGGCAAGGCGTTTCTAGTTAGGGTATTTTTGAGTTGGTGGGTGGCCAGTGGAATTCCTAAGACAAACGCGTGAGTCTGTGAGTTCCAGGGATGGAATGGAAAAGTCTTGATGCCTTAGATAGACCGGGTAAGGTCTATGTCTACTACTTTCTTGGAAGTGGAAACTGGCTCGGGGGAGAACTGGTGGTAGAGACCATTCTCATTGGTTGTGAGGAGTGGACTTCTCCTTTGTAAATTTTCCTAGCAAGCCTAATTTAGACAAATAAGTACCTTTGTTACCAATTTCTCTTTCAACAAAAATAACGGGCTATTGCAATGAAAGTAGTGTATGGAATCTCTTATTTTAATTTAGAGATGGTAACCCGTGGTGCAGAGTCGACGAGACTTTCTATGAATAGTAGAATGAAAATTCTGTATAAAGTTCCTAGTTGCATCACAATAACATTTTGTGTTAAGAATATGGTAAAGTTGCTATTAGAAATATGCATTAAATGTGGAAAAGAAACTGTTAAATTAGAGTCTATATGACTCTTTTGGAACCTTGACATTATGAATAGTATATTTATAACTACTGTAAGTTGGTTAGTTCCATCGGTCTTGGTTCCTGTGTGTGCATATATGTACCAAAAAATACAAATTATGTGAGTTATATAAAGTGAACTATAAGTCTTGAATAAAAAATAACATGAATATAAATCAAATGGACTTTAACTATTAAGTTTTCTAGGCAATGAACAAATGCACCAGTTGTAAGAGCACACACAAGGGTTTCGAGTTTGTGTAACATGCATCTTTGTGTAGTAAAAATATACAGTCATACATCTTAATTGAAGAAGTCTATGGGCCAAAGGCCGAAAATAAAATCCTTAGCACATAAAGGAATCAATTTTTATAGTTAGACCCTGTAGGGCTCGTAAAGAAGATCTAGTCAGAAGTAAAAGAAATAAAATATCAATTCGTAGCTCCAAGAACGTGAATTCAAAAACACAATTTCAAGTTGCTCGGTCAAGATAGAGGGAAGTAGTAATTGATGAAAACCTAGATCCTAAGTCGTTGGATCATATAACGCATGGATCAAGGGAATAATCAGATAAAGAAAAGAGTGGCGGATTTTCTCAGACTCAATTGTATATAAATGATTATAATAGGCCCCAACAATTCGTTGGATTGAAACCCACAAGTTGCATGAAATAAAACATAGCCGATTGGATCCCATATACATAGCAGAGACATATGTTGGGGTTCAGTCATAAACCATGAGTTTATGTGATGTGGTAAATAATTCCAAATTGTAATTGGAATATAAGTTGGGTTAAACTGTTCATTGTGCCAAATGATGTGTGGTTCAAAAATACTAGTGAAGTCATCACTGTAAGAAAGTAGTAGTAAAACATAATAATGGAGTATAGTAGAAGAAGATCATCGCTACTCACAAATGCATTAAAGGAATCTCGTCTAAAATTATTTTTAAAGTGTAAGAGGGGACTGCTACGTAATCAATCATTTTATTGTGTGTTAATTTTGTAGTTGGTTTTTAAGTTTTCATCTTTATAGGTAAGTTTACTCCCAATATGTGTTAATTTGATTGTTGATTTTTAAATTTTGAAATCTACTCAATACGTGTCAATTTGATAGTTGCTTTTTATATTTTTGTTGCAATGCATCATGTTGTAAAAGTTAAATTTTTTAAAGAATTATAATTTTAGTATTTATAAATAGTTACTCTTGGATAAAAGCCTTGATTTACTTAACAAAGTTTGATTTAAGTATCAGTTTTAGATTATATTTTTGTTTTAATTACTAACTGAAATTAGAATTTTAAGGTTTTTTAAGGTCCATGATATTATCTTTAATGTCGCTATTGAACTTTAAGGTTTTTCAAAAGTGATGTATTTTTTTAATGTTATTGTAAAGTAAATAAATTAATATAATAATAATAAAACAGGGCATGAGATCATTTCATTGCGTGTCAATTTTATGGTTGGTTTTTAAGTTTTCATTGTCACGAGTTAGCCTATCTCAACATGTGTCAATTTGATGGTTGATTTTAATTTTTTCTTTCAATATGTTACATTGAAAAAGTTAAATTTTTTAAATAACTATATTTTTAGTGTTTATAAACAATTACTCTTGGTATAATGAGCCGATATAATGAGCTTTTGATTTACATCTTCATATTCATGTTGTAGGACTATATTTTTGTTTTAATTCAATAATTGAAAATTTGGAAATTTTAAGGCTGTCCAAACTATTGGAACTTTAAGGTTTTTCAAAAGTCATGCTATTTATTTTTAATGTTATTGTAGAATTTAAAATAAATAATAATAATAATAAAGAGCCCATGCAACATAAGAATTTTAGTTTTTAATGCCATTGTTAAAAAAATTGGAATTTTGACCTAAGGTATAAAAGAAAAAGTGATTGTACAAAAATTTTGGTTTTTAATGTCATTGCTAATTTTTTCCTGGAATTTTAACCTTAGAACAAAAAATGTTCTTGCAACAAACTTTTTCTTTGAGGAAAAATTTCATGTTTTTGGCTTAAAAATAGGGGATTTTTTGGGGCTAATCCGTATCTTTAATCATTCTTAATGCAAGTGAGCCACCTAATATTTCCAAAAAGAAGAAAACCACCACTACAGATATTGTGTATTAAAACCTTGCTAAAAATAATAACACATTATCACTGACCAACCTAATAATCTTCAACTATAATAACCTTATCACTAGTCTCACACCATGATAAAAAACAAACAAAGCAATTATAATTTTTCATGGTTTAAAATGTATTTCTAAATACATAAATGAATTCAACATCATTTTGGGTACTCAAATTGTGTAGACTACACAACTCAAACTTATAATTTCAACAAAACATTACCTAATTAAAAGAAAAAGAAAAAGGAAAAAACAAACAAACATAAAATAGTTAGACTACATGCTTACAAACCTTCATATCCATATTCATCCATTTTTCCAAAGCAAATTCAATAAGGTTTTACCATAACCCTACATAGTAAATATTTATTGTTAAGAACATTTTTGTTAACAATGTATAGAGACATTTCTCATCAAATCAAGAGGATTGATGAATACCATAACCAAAAACCTTGTCCATTAAAAGTAGAAATTATAGCTATTTGAATTTGATATTTGGTATGCCTATGAAGTGTAGTTAGGGTGCTTTGTTACAACACTCTATGGTAAAAAGACTATTGATTTAAAACCTTGTGTGGGCACAAATCTAACTATGAGTATAAATTGGTGTGGCCTCCTCATAATTTTGAAAACTTAAATATTTATGAATCATAGCTTATCA
>APFE030738106.1:142227-163253 GCA_000404065.3 Pinus taeda | reverse complement strand
TCAAGATTTAACCTCATTTCTTCCGCCGGATTCCGTCACCGGAATCTCCAAAAAGTCGCATTATAGACAACTCCACTTAAAACGCCCTTGCTACTGGGAGAAAATTATTACCCAAATCACGAGGACTCCAGAAATATGATATAATTTAGTGCGTTTAAATTAGTGATTTGTATGATACTATTTTGAGAAATTACGTTATATGCCTGACACTATTTTATATTTAATGTATTATTTTCTTTTATTTTTCTTTGGGGATTCATGATCTTTCAGAAGTGACTATTATATTTACATAATATAAATATTTATATTAGACAGACTCAGAATATTTGTACAAGGTAATATTTATATGAAGGGTTATGAAGCATTTATTTTTCGCAAGTTCAACTAGAGACTTCAGAGTGTTAACCATTATAAGATAATGTACTTTTTGATAAATTACACCAAGTGGTTCAAATTGATGTCAGAAAGATGTAGACAAATTCATTTATCTTAATGTCAAGAAATTCTTTTTCACCACATTTATTGGAATATTGTTGGGCAATGTACTATGATAATATGGAATAAAAGTTAACATAGCATTGATCAAAGTGATTCTCGACCTAAACATCCATAAGATAGTGTACCTCTTCATAACTCACACTAAGTGGTTCAAATTGATGCTAGAAAGATGTAGACAAATTCATTTATCTTAATGTCAAGAAATTCATTTTCACCACACCTATTGGAATATTGTTGGGCAATGTAGTATAATAATATGGAATTAAAGTTGACATGGTGGAGATCAAAGTGATTCTCCACCTAAAGCATCCATAAGATAATGTACGTCTTGGTAAATCACACTAAGTGGTTCAAATTGATGCTAGAAAGATGTAGACAAATTCATTTATCTTAATCTCAAGAATTTCCTTTTCACCGCATCTATTGGAATATTGTTGGGCAATGTAGTATGATAATATGGAATTAAAGTTGACATGGCAGAGATCAAAGTGATTCTCGACCTAAAGCATCCAATTAATAAAAAAGCAAAACAAAAAAATTGGGACATACATGATATTATATGTAGTATGATAATATGGAATTAAAGTTGACATGGCAGAGATCAAAGTGATTCTCAACCTAAAGCATCCAATGAATAAAAAAACAAATAATTTTTTTTTGGGCATACATGATATTATAGGAAATCCATCTAACATTATTCTAATATTAAAATTTCCATTTAAAATTTCCATTAATGAGCTTCTGAGAAAAGATGTCAAGTATGTATGGAGAAAAGAATGCAATGAATTATTTGAGTTGTTAAAAAAGAAATTGGTGGAAGCAGCTATACTCAAAATTCCTAACTAGACCAAGAAATTTGATGCTCACGTCAATGCATCAAATGTAGCATTCAAAGTGGTACTAGCCTAACCTGACAATGACACAATTAATCAACCAAATACATATGGTAGTCATAAATTAATTAAAGAAGAAAATAAGTATTTGACTATAGAGAGATAAGTTCTTGCCATGGTTTTGATCTTAAAAAAAATTACACTATTTTTTGGCCAACCCATTTACATTCCTTACAAATCATCAAGCCTTGAAGTATCTTTTTAACAAGCCAATATATTGGGGACGTATTTTTCAATGGTTTCTACTATTCCAAGAGTTCGAGTTAAACATAATAGTTCGATCAAGCAAGAACAATGTCAATCCAAACTATCTATCGCAACTAGACTCAAGAGAAGACATGTTTGGTATCGACGATGATCTCCCTTATGCGCATTTGTTTATAATTCAAGCTACTATGGCTGAATTAGAAAACATAGTCAAATTTTTACATCAAGGAAAGGCTACAAAGGACACCCCTAAAAAAAGTGTTAGATATGGAAGCCACACCATTTACACTAATGAATGGATATTTGTTTAAGATGGGACTTGATGAAGTAATTAGAAGAATGATGTCAGAACATGAACCAAGAAAACATCATAGACGAAGCACAAAAGGGTCTTACTAGCGACCATTGCCAAACCGACACAACAACAAGCAGGATCCTCCAAGCAAGTCTATGGTGGTCAACTTTATTCCAAGATTGTCAGAAAAGAATAAAGCAATGTGACATTTTCCAAAGGATGGGCCAACTGTTATGAAAGAATGAAAAGCTACTAAACTTGATTAATCCCAATCCACCTTTAGAAATCTAGGTTATCGACTTCATTGGACCATTCCCCCAAAGTGCAAAAAGAATAGGTACAAAGTATATTATAATTATATTCGAATATCTAACTAACTGGGATGTGGCAAAATCTTCCAAAACATATACAAAAGAAGTCATATGAAATTTTATTTATGAAAATATCATCACAAGATTTGGGTGACCCTTAACTCTTATTAACAAGAAAGGAATCCATTTCATTAATGCAACAATTTATGAACGGCTTCAGAGGTCTTATGATTAACCACAAGAAAACAACAACCTACCATGGACAAGCTTATGGTGTAGTCCATTTATTCAACAAAATACTTCATAAAGGTTTAACTATAATTTGTGGAATCAACCAAAACAAGTGGGACAAAAAGGTACTATTAGTTCTATAAGTTTATACAAAAGGTCAATTGGTCATACCCCTTTTAAGTTAGCCTATAGACAATAAATTTTTGTCCCACTAAATTTTACAACAAATGTAGCTAAGGTATTATTTGTTCTAAAGAAAGAACTTGGTAGAGTTAAAAAAGAACATTCACCAACCACATAGAATTGAGGAGGACTATCTACATGCATTATACCAACAAGATGCTTAGATAAAGTAGTAGAAATCATGGCATGAAAAAAACCTTAAAAAAATAATTTGAAGGCGAGACATTTATATTTACTATATGAAAGTCAAATCAAAGAGAAGCCAAGGAACCTAGGAACTACATGGGTAGGCCCCTTTGTGATTGAAGACATTTTACCTTCAAGAGTTTCTATTTAAGGAAAATAAAAGGGAAATGTTTGAATCTGTCATCAATGGAGCCTACCTAAAAAAAATCCATGATATTTTCGACATGGTTATAGGTGAAAACTTTCTTGAGGTGCCAATAACCATGGTTTAGGCTCAAAAGCACTCTATAGTAGTATAACCTCCCAACTATTGTATATTAGTTTCCATTTTTTTCCTTAATTAAGGAAAAGTCAAGTTGTAAAATAAATAGTAATATAGTTGATACAAGAATAGGTATCACAATCGAATACCCCATCAAATATGTACGAACATTCTACATTAAAATCATAAGTATGGAACAAAAATCAGATTTGTGTACATTGTTGAACCAAAGATGCAGAGCTGAGATCAAATTACAATATGATAAGGAACATATTTCCATCTAAGAATAAAAGAGAAACAACATAAGCATAGACAATGATTTGATAAAATTGACTAGTAGGTGAAGAATGATAAACCTACACAAGTCGACCATAGAAATGGAACTAACAAACCTTACCAGCTCAACCAACAAAAATTAACATGAGTAAAAATGACGAGGAATATTGTGTTGGCAAGCCTAACTTGACGAGAAAATTATCCATCATAAATCAACCCCACACCCCATAATGTGCCTTGCACATGAAAATTATTGTTTGAAATTTTGCAAGAGGCATTAATTATATGGAAGAAATCAATGGAAGCAATAGATTAGCATCAAATTCAAGAGGATAAAGAAGAGGTAATATGGAAGAAATGTGTAAACCTTACACAACAGAAGTCATAAATTCATGCTTTTGGAGAAATGGAGGATTGACTAGAAGCCATGCAACAACTTGTATAACACTAGTCGACCTCAATATAAGTATGAAGGAAGAAGTGTAACATCTACAAAAAAAAATGAAGAAGATTAAAGTTGATGAAGCTTCCTCCATTTTGTAGTAGGAACTTTCCTCATTTGGAAAAGTAAAACAATAGTTGGAAGAAACACTAAATAATTCTACCACCATGAGCTCTGTACTAAATAATAATCCTACATACTTGTCTAGTGCATGCAAAAAACTCACCATACAATTGTCACTGGTTAAATAATTAACTAACAAACATCATTTGAATTAGAAGGAAAAGTAGCAATGACACTTGACACACAAATAGAATTGGAGAAGATCCTTGAAACAAAAATCAATAAAAGAGGAAAGGAAATGGATGAAAGAAGGAAAGAAAACATAAGTCAAGGAAAATAATACTTTAGACTATCTACAAAGAATTTGATAGTTAGTGCGGGAAATGTTGCAAAAATTAAATCTATAAATCACTCTTTGGTCACCTCAAATATCTAAATTAGATGAAGTTACTAAATGCATAAATGCAATACTCATTGAGAAAGTGGAAAGCATTTGACCAACATTTGTAGTGGATAGCTCTGATAATTCATAAGATGGCCTTTTTTGAAACACAAACTTTTCCTTCTTTCCAATAACATTCACCTACCCAACATAAGTATCAATATTTTCACCAACTATTTCTAAATGTGCTCCATGTGCATAGCCTAATCGATTGTCTTTAACAAAGGTAGAAGTTGAAGGATCCAACTGGTCACTTATAGAATGAGAAAGAAGAAGGATCAAAACAAATTAATTTTTTTTTAAACAAATTAATAAATAAATAAACAATTAAATTAAATTAAATTATATAAATTCTTATTATATTAAACTTAAATTTATTTATAACAATCCTAACAATAGGATTTTATTTTTATTAACCTCTAAAATTAAAACAAATTTGAAATAGTTCATTTTAATACTAGTATAACTAACTATTGATTTAATAATTATTTAAATTCTATAACTTTAACTTATTTTAATTTTTAATTAAATTGCTCTCCTTTCCCTTGGTCCTATCCTGCTAGCCGTTTCCAAGTCAAATATAGTTGTTAGCTGGTCAATTTAGTCGTTGCCTGGTCAAATATAGCCTTTGGAGGTCCTACTCTAACTATTTAACATGCAGCCTAGATCTGATTCTTCAACTTGTCTTGACGATGAACCACACTGGTTGGTTAACGCATCGAAAAATGTAATATCATGTGATTTACGCCGAAGAATTTTATCATAAACTTGATTTGGATCACAGAAGCCTCAATTCAACAAAAGATGGTCCTGTACACTTGGATTGAATATTAATAGCCACAGACAGATAATCAGGAAGTCATTGATACACCAACACTAGCTTCAATAAACAAAGCATAAGACTCTCCACTAGCAACACCACCATGAGCATCATCCATTGATATCACCTTATTCTAATCATTTTATTCAAAATCTTGTAAATTTAAAAGTTATAATCTTCCCTTGTTTGGGATGAACAAGCTACTTAGGGTGGGGGAGATTATGGAGGGAATAGTCAACCTAGTTGACTAGACTCAACTAATCGAGAGAGAACTTGAATTTATAGTCAAAACAACACATAAGTCAGGTCGACCGACTGAGTTAGATAGTTAATCCACTGTAATTGTTAAGATATATAGATATATGTGTGTGTGTGTGTGTGTGTGTGTGTGTGTGTGTGATGAGAATGTACTTGATGGCTATTTTGGATTTAATAAAACTATCCTTTTGTTGATCTACCACTACTTTTTCTCTTTCTATTATCTTTTATACGTGTGCATGTTTACCTTTATATAGTATTTGTTTGGTGTATAGAGTTTGTAGTAACTATGTATATAATTCACTAGATTACAACACATGCAAATACATGAAAACCCTCCCTACTATTTTGCAATAGTCTTTCCCTAGTTTTGACATATACTTGCTCAATACTCCTACTACATGTGCGATGTTCAATCTTGTACAAACCATTATGTACATTAAATTTCCAACCACACTAGCATATGGAATGTGGGGCATGTCCTCTTCCTCTTCATGTGTCTTGCATGATCTGCAGATAACTTTGCACCTATAATAATAAACCTCTATCGATTTACATGTATGCATATTAAACCTCAGCAATATTGTATTGGTATACTTACTCTAATTTAATTAAAGTTTCCTCTTTACACGAACTCTTTTAATTTCAATGTGCAAAATGAAATTTATAGCAACAAAATCCTTCATGCCAAAGATTTAGAGGACAATTGAGTTTTCACTTCCTATATGATTCCTCTATTATTTCCAATCAACAACATATCATTCACAGAGAACATAAAATAAATAAGACAATCACCAACTAAACTACATGTGGTGTTTTTCTTTTCTCCTTGTGAAGCAAAGTCCCAAACTATAAGTATCAAATTTTTGATATTGCATCCTTGGTGATTACTCTAACCCGTTAGGGAAAATATTAAGGGTGAAATTTCACTAATTGGATTTTTTTGGACATTTTCTGAAAAATACGATAGCCGATTTGGTGAAAATTTTACCCAACTTTTTTACATATATATGATTTAATGGATGACATTCAACAAAAATTTACAAATTAAAATAATAAATTACATGTTTTTTATTAAATATTAACCTACATTCTATATGTATGACTTTTCAAACTAAAATACTCTCCTATAACACTATACATAGGCATAATATGTGGATCCTTAAAAAAATCCCTATAACCCATGTAGGGATTTTTTCATTTTGCATACCAACTCTTTTTTTTCCTTCGTCGTAAAGCATTACAGACACTTCATATAGATTTGTTATTTTAAATCCCAAAGTGGGAATTTTGTCTTCATGTCCATTTGTTTTACTTCAAAATCAAAAGAAAAGACAATAGATAAAATAAATCTAATAGAATTTAACTTTGAAATAAGAGAAAAAATCTCACTAAAGTCAAATCCCTCTACTTGGGCATAACCTTTTTCTAATAATTGAGATTTGTGTTTATCCATTTTTCCTTTTGCATTAAAATTCCTTTCAAACACCCATTTTGCTACTAATGGTATTTCTTCAATCCAACAACTCTACTAGATCCCAAGCCTCATTTTTGTCTAAGGATGCATTTGTTAACCATGGCCTTTTTCCAAAGTTTTCAATCCTCTAAATCCACTAACTTCCTAATAGTTATAGGATCATGATAATTAATTAAAAAAAAAAAAGTAAATTTCAACATAAATGAAGTGGAGTATATATTTCTAGTTTCCTTCTTTCCCGAACTGATCTCTTGAACATTGGAGTATGTGGTTCTTCTTCTATAACAACCCTGGTTAAAAATCCATGTAAAAATATAAGACAATGATCATGGGAAATATATTCCAAGTTGAATGGTGGGAAACACATCCTAGTGGGTGTTCATTCGGTTTATTATGGCTAAGGAAATTGGCAAAGGCAATGGCAAAGGATTTGGAAAGGCAAAGAGACATTGATTGGCATTTTATTTATGAAATAATGGAAATTAGGAGAAAAGGAAGGTGAATGGTCACAAGTTGCATGTGAGGAGGAAAATGAAGGAAAATAGAGACCTAATTGATAAAAAGGCTTTTGAGGATCAGTGGGAAGGCTTGGTCAGTGTAAGCTTTTCTATTCTCTCTTTTTCTCATACTCTTGGACACTTAGAGTTTTCTTGGAGCACTCTTGGAGGAGTGTCGCATACTTCGAATTTGGAGCAAGAAGGCAAAGGAAAAGAAGGAAAGTGTACGAGGACATCGGGATCAGTAGCTACAACGGATTTTGCTTGGAGGTATCAAGCTGCATGCATGTTTTCCTCACTAATTTTGGCATGCATGGTGTATGCATGTGGTTTATTAGTCATGATCTGTCATTGGCATGGAGGATTGCATGGATTGATAGCAGATTTGCCTACCCTTTCCATTTCTTGGATAACCATGGTGTTGTGGGTTTATTTCTTTGTTTTTCTGGTTGGTTCTCAGGTTTCCTTTAGCTTGGGTTGAGGTATTAGTTCATGTAAGCCCTGGTTGGACAAATGCTCTGGAAGCCCTGTAACAACTTGGGTTGAGTTACTAGTCCTGAAAGCCTTGGTTGGACAAACGCTTTGGAAGCCCTTGTGGGTTGGGTTACTAGTCTTGGAAGCTCTAGTTGGACAAACAATATAGAAGTCTGATGATGACTGTGGGTTGAGTTACTAGTCCTAGAAGCCTTGGTTGGAACAAATGCTCTGGTAGAGATCAATCTAGTGATGGTTTTGTGATGTCTGACATGAGGTGCAATCACTATTTGATGGGTTGATGTGGTGTTGATGGTGCTGGACCCACCAACATTCAAGGGATCACCCTGGTATGAAGTCCCAACTAGACCTCACACCATTTGGTGTGGGAGTCCCATCTGATATGATGGCTCGATTGCAATTGTCTTATGGATTTTCCTCAACTCTTGCTTGTCAGCATAGGAGAGTGGTTCGATTTATCTTTGAGAAGTGAGGTTCGCATGCCTGGTGAGTGTAAGTGTACTTGTGTCAATGGTTCTTTCACTGTGAGGGGAAGAAGGTGAAGGTGAGTTCCAGGTTGAAAGGGATTAGTCCCAACTTAGCTAGGAACACACAACACAAAAGGATATACACAACTTTCGGTGGAGAAGTCCACTCGGATACGACAGTCACAACATACAAGGTAAGATAACATGTATATCACTCAGGGATTAGCCCGAACAAGTGCAATAGTTGTTATAGCAAGGTTCATGTGAAACGTTTGTCTGATGTCTAGCAGAGCAGTCGACACGGACGAGACAGCATTAACAGCATATACAACACATTTCCATTAATAGATTATGCATTACGACGAATGAATCAATTCAGATGTAGAACACATGTTAAAGAAACATGCATTACAAGTGTTAAAGATCAATCTTACAACAAATACAATACATGTGTGAAAATGTGATGGCCTATTAATAGGCTTTTGAATTAAGCAGAAGTTCCAAGACACATCGTTAAACCATACATCACTAACCGTGTTAGCGCGACGTTGGAGCCACTACTTACTCCTCAAAGAAAATATTACAGACTCGCTTGGCTATGTGGGAGGAGTTGAGGTGAAAAGTCCATTCATGTACAAATGAGGGGGGTATTTATAGCCAAGGGTGAAACTAACCCTTGTGGTTGTTCGACTACCCTCATGACCGTTTGACTTCCATAACTTTTCGACTTACATGACTCTATGTTAAAACAGTGGGTTTCTTGGACTTCCACATTACATCACATTGATTAACAACAAGCCCATAGTGGAGATGTGGGCAACATGACTCATGACTTGACTCGAAATGACTTGACATGACAATGTTGGTACATTTGTGCTGTTGATGGAGTGCATGTTGAGCTAGAGTGTTGCTGAGTGATGGATGTCTTCATAGTGTATCATAGCTTCACCTCCAAATGGTGAAGTGCACAGAGTCTTTGATGGTCCTTGGTTCACTTGATGAAGCTTTAGCATGTTGTTCCTTGCTTTCATGTTGGAAGGCTTGACAAGCTCACTTGTTCGTGAAGGTGCATGTTCGTCGCGTTCATCCCCTTTGTATGCTTCATTAGTTCGTTTGTTGGTGAACTTGTCCATTTGCATGTGCTCCCTTCGTACATCTCATTCATCGTCTTGACATGTTTGTTGGTGTACTTGTACCTACAACCACTCATGACAAAACGACATCAAATACAAAACCTCCTAGTCTACCATGACACATGATCTTCCAGATGCAGGTGACCGGGAGAGGCAGAAAGGTTGTGATGTGGGATGATGGATCCAAGCAACTGTTGATGAAAACTATGCAAGAGTCACTGAGGGATGGAGACAGACAATCTGAGTCTACGATGACAGTTTGCAAGGTCTCGCTCGGTTGGGAGGCAAAATTGTGAAAATTTTGGGAGGGACAATCTAAGCTGCAGGGGGGTAAAGTGGGCATGCTCTGCGCATTTTCTAGAATGAACAGTCAGCAGGGGCTAGACAACCAAATTTGTACAATTTTCCAGAGGAACGAGCCAGGCTACATGAAGGGTTAGCATGCAGGGATTGCGCAGTTTTTATGGGGAACTACCTGGGAGACTGGCAACCAGAACTGTGAAATTCCTAGAGGGAACTACCAGTTAACTATTGGGGTCACTGGTAGCCAAAAACGTGCAATTCCTAAAGGGAACTGTCAATTGGTTGCTCAGTCACTGGCAGTAGAAACTGCGCAATTCCTGGAGGGAATAGGAAGTCTACTGTTAGGAGCTGCTCGCTGGGAAAACTGCACTGAGGCCAAGAGGTCGGCCTACTGATCATCTCTGCGCAAAATCTGAGTTGAGCTGACTGATGGAAAACGGAAGGCTTGCTCATGAGTAGTGTGCAATTTCTGAGATGAATAGTCGGTCGACTGTCCGGATGACTGATTGGGAAAACTATGCAATTTTCTGAAGGAAATAGGGACGAGCACTTGGTGTCCGTCCAGCGTGTCTGCGCAATTTTCTCAGTCAGTTGAATGAGTGAGGTCAATGGCCTCCATACAATTTTTGAGGGGAGTCAGTCCCGGGGTGACTATCAGGTCCGACTGTCCAAGTGGCCAGCATGAAAGTTGATTGAGTTGCTTGCGAGCAGTGCAACTTGAAAGGACTGGCTTGGTGCTTCTGCGTTGTTTTGGATGACAGTCAATTGAGTCGAAAGTAGGGTAATGGTCCAGCTGTAAGTGAGGAGTTTGGTCATCAGAACTTTAGTAAAAATGACTAAGTGTGTGAACAATCGAAAGATGCATAGGTGATCATACAAACACACACTCACATGACTTGACAACGAAATGACCAAACCATCCAGATATACATATTCAACATGACTGACCGATGGTGCAAGCGATAGGCATGACACTCGTGGTTGATTGTTCATGATCGAGATGACACTTGCGCGACAGTGAATGTGACTCCATGTGTGAGTGTGACAGATGCTTTCATGGCAAACAAAACAAACACATTCGAAGCAAAGACTTTGAGCATGACCAGAACACGATCATAAGCATGACTTAGACATCAACACGCAGGGACTTGAATGCAATAAACAAGCAAGTTGAATGTAAAGACTCACACAATCTCACAGAGTGAACCCAAGTGTGTGTAGTCATCAAGTGAAACTCTTAAAGGGAGGCTCTGAAATTGGTGCAAGCCAAAATTTTGGAGGGTGGTTGTAGATGCTACAACACTTGGCAACACACTACTAGAACTCCAGCTTCTTTGTTTCGGTTCATAGCTAGCACAGGACCTTGGTCTTTTGGGGAGTATTGAATCGTTGTGCAGGTTACTTCAATTTTCCCACTTATCCCATGGACATACACGGTTCACCCTTTTCCAACTCAGTCAAACACAATAAAAAATTTAGCCTAGATATCAGTGTTTTGAATCTGGGAACAGTAGTTTAGTTCGTGAGTTGAAGATTTTCAGAGTATAATTTTTCATCCTTGGTGTTGCTTCACTGCCAATAGGCCTAGACAGTACCCCAATGGAGTCACGCAGGAACACACACATTTCTCCACTGCCAGCGAGCCTGGTCAGTACCCCGATGGAGTTGCATGCTTCACCTCTCTGCGCATGAAGCCTTTCTCTTCTTTCACCTTTGTATTTTTTTAAGAGAACTATGCATAGGCACTTATTTATTTTTGGGGTAGAAGAGGGATCCCGACTTATTGAAAGCAGAAGAGGTTGTTCCTTCAGAGAAGCATGTAAGACCTCTGACATAGGTTTGTCATTTAGATTTTTCCCCTTCTATGTTTCTACTAGTTAGATTAGCTTAAACACACAGAGTAGAAGGCTAAGTACAGACATGGGGCTTCCTAGTGTGGACACAGGTTCATGGTTGAACCAAAGCTTCCCTTACAGATGGTTCGTATTTTCCATCAGGACTTCATTAGCCGAAGGTTGTAACCAACCACAAAGAAAATGGAAACAAGACTAGCCAAGTGCTGCAGCGTCACAAGTATCTTCAAATTTCAGCCACATACTCTATTCAAAAGCCAAAACATGGTAGTTGGAAACACTTATTTCCAGGAATAAATAAATAAAGAAAATATAAATATAAATAAATAAATAAAATAAACTAAAACATAAAAATAAATAAAAAAATAAAAATAAAAATAAAAAAAAATAGTAATATATCAAACAAACAATGTGAATGTGAACAAAAATAGTAAGCAGAATCAAACAAAGTGAAAGCAAAGATAATAAGCAAAACAAACCAAATGAAACAACGAGCAGCAAGCAAACTATGTACATGGCACAGGCATGACCTGACCTACTGAAACTAGTGTTTGAGGACTTGGTTGTTGACGAGAAGATTATCAATCCTCCCATCAAGTGATTACAAATGATACATGTGTGAGCCAAGTTTCTCGTGGACCAGTACCGGTCCACGAGGCTCCACTACCGGAACTTGGTGGGATTCTAGAAGACCTTCAAGTGAAGACAACACCATTGTTTCAGGTATTGTGTGCAACATGGGCTCGGATGATGGCACGGGGTAGTTGTTTTTACTTCGGGAAGGGTTCAAGTTTCTGAAGTCAATGTGTGAGCAGATCTTCCCAGATTTCTTATGTGCAGGATTTAAATTAGAAAACCAAGTATGATGACGAACTTTGCAAGTAATCCAAACACTTAAAATGTTAGTCAATCTTTTTTGCAAAAGGAGGACAAACAACATGTACGTGTTACCGGTTCTTTGTTGTAATGGCTTGTCTTCTCCTTTACCTGGAAACTCATGTTGGATCCTTCGCATGTAGTGGGTACTCAGGTCATCATCTACTCGTGTAGACCCATCATGGTATTGTTCGATCAAGCGGTCAATGACTCATCGTTGTTGTAGTGTGTAACTTGTACTGAGATTGGTAATCTTTGGATCATGGTGGATTCCCAGGTTTCTCTCTTTGTTCATAATGTTGGTCCTTCGTGTGTTCAAAATGAGTGCTTTAGCATCATATTTTGTGACTTCAGACTTCAAAAAACTTGAAATCACACATGGTTCATTTTTTTGGATCACTGAGATACACTCGGTCCTCGAGACATCATGTGTTCCTCGGACCGTTTGGTGTGTTGGTACTACTGCTACTGTCGTCGTTACTACTGCTACTACTATCAGAAAAACAAACTGTACAAGTTTCATTATCATCAGTTGGGTGAGGAAGGAGTCCCAACTGCTTGTCTGATGAGGTTGGAGTAGGCCGTGTAGGATGACACTCTAATGTATTTTCCAGGAGGCAGTTTCCAAACATGAGTTCTGCGAAATCCAGTGGTTTGTTCTCATTGTTAAGGGGAGTGAAATTGTGTTTCATATATCTCTCGAATAACACCCGAATTTGGTTACATATTCCCTTGTGCGGAAGCCACATGTGAGACCAGTCCGTGGCAAAGTATCCATCTAGATTGTTGGACTAGTCTCTATTGAGCAGCAGACCATATGCTTTCGGTATGTCCACAACAACTATGTTGATGCACTGGTGGACTCGACTATCATGGGATAGTCAGATCATCAGGTCTCGTAGTTCACCAATGGGTGGTATTGATGTTCTATCAAGTTGGATGATTCTCGTGGATGTTTCTCTCCATTGTGCATTGATCTTCTTAACAATGGAGAGTGGCATGACATTAGCTGTCGTGCCAGAATCAACCAAGTAGTTGTGGACATTGTAGTTGAAAATTCTGAGTGAAATCAAGAATGGGGGGCAGACTGAGTTTTCTTCTTCCATCTGGAGTGTATTGAGCATAGTGGATACTGATCTAGGAGGTGTTCATGCTCCCTTGCTGGTATAGGTTGTGTTGTCTATCATTGTTTGTCCCAATGCATGCAGCAGGATATCTCACTGACTCTGGACTTTGGCTAACTCGAACAAACTAATGTTCACTCAAGTTTTCTTCGTGTCATTGACTATGTTGTAATCCATAGGTGGTAGACTCACCGATGTGTCTGGGGTGGAACAGATGTTCGTGCTGTCCGGCGAAGTGTTTTGCAACTTGCTACCTATGGACATACTCTTATCCATCACTGTCTTCTCGGACTTGCTTTGTTTTTGTTGCTTTGAGGCAGCCGGTGGATCGACCTTATTTATCAGTTGTCTCACTTTCTCTTACATCTCCTCAAGTGTATGGGGAATCCCTTTACTCCTAATATGGTAACGATCATTTTTCTTTTGGGGTTGCTTCTCGGTGTTTGTCTTTGAGACTACTTCCAAGCACTGGTATGCATTCACCACATGCCCAGAATTTGGTGCTTCATCAGGTGCAACCTCTTCATTATCATCAGTGTCTTCTGGATGCTCCTGTATATCATCATCTGCATCAAGTGTATGACTACAGACAAAGGTAACAACTCGCTTCCAATCTGAACAAGAGTTCTTGAGATGAAATTCAGCATGGAAGGAACAGAACTTAGGATCAATCCATTGATCGAGTTGGAACATAAGCTTCTGTACAAATTTGGAACTGAACTCATTGTTGCTTGATGAGTCAGTTGATGGACTTCTTTCCTATCTATGTCTGGGTGGATGGCTACTCGTGAATGTGTCTGTCTTCCATTGCTTGAGTTCGGACATTTCGGTGCTAAATTTCTTGACAAGGCAAGTGAGGGTCTCAATATCAATTGCTTCCTTGTCTCTACCCTTGCTTATCGTTTCTTAGGGCTTTATGCTCGCATGCTTGGAGTCTTGCTTTGATTTGTCATCCTTGATGACTCCAATGGCGCGTAAGTCTTTCTCAACAACAATAGCCTCTTTGCAGCTTTCTAAGAGTGTTGGCTTCACAGCTCACTGGACGAACTGTGCAATGGTGGTTGGCAGTGCAGACGTATAATAGTCGACAGTGATGGAGTTATGAGGTTTGGTGTCTACTACAAACTTGTTCAAAATACACAGAAACCTCTAATTGAAATCTTTCACTTTCTCTTTTCCCTCCAGCTTGAGGCTTCCCAATTCTTTGAGTAGCATGGTTGGGGTATTGTCATCAACAAACTTTCCAAGGAACATACATTTGAAAGAACCCCAATTCTTTATGGAGTTGGGTGGAAAACTGTGATACCAAGCAGTGGCACGACCGTCCAATGTACATGGAAACAATCTACATGCTACATCATCATAACATACCTCAAGGGTCTGAAGTTGTAGGTAGAAGTTGTCTAAGTGGTCTTCTGCCTTCACAACGCTGTCAAGGCTGAACTTGATGTTCATTCTCTCTACTCGCTTCGACATCTTGTGCAGAACAACTAGGAGAGCCAATGGTCCCTAAATCATCCATTCAAGATTTGGTTCAACCATCTCTTCGTCCTCTTTTTTCGTCTTCTTCCTCTCCTTCAGAATTTGATGGTTCTAGATCTAAGTCTGTTAGTTCGTCTCCTTCTCCACCTCCTCTATTGCCTTCCCCTCTACCTCTTATACCAGAGTTCGATCCCAATACCACAAGAGTGCCTTGTTCATCTTCAAAGAAGATTTTAGGTTCCTCTCTATCTTCAATAGCTTCTTCCAAACCTTCAAGAGTAGCAAGGATTACTTCTTCCACCGATGATACAACAACCCCTGTGGGAGTGGCTTTTGGCTTCTTCGATGTGTGTAGAAGATACTGTATGCCTAGGATCAGTCTGACTACTTTCATGAACTGACGAGTGATGGGATGGACGGAGCGAAGGTGTTGATATGAAATCTCATGTTCAATTCTGGAAGGTGAGGAGTAATCAACTGTTGAGTCGTGAGAGAGGGAGTGCAAGTTACTGCCTTGACCAGATGGTTGATGAGTGAGTGTGAGGAGAATTTCATCCATGTACAACTTGCTACCTTCCTTCTAGCACTAGAAATGTTGACGGTGATGAATCCGCCAACATTAAGGGGATCACCCCGGTATGAAGTCCCAACTAGACCTCACATTGTTTGGTGTGGGAGTCCCATCTGGTATGATGGCTTGGTGGCCATTGTCTTAAAGATTTTCCTCAACTCTTGCTTGTCAGCATAGGAGAGTGGTTCTCTTTGCCTTTGAGAACTAAGGTTCAGGTGCCTGGTGAGTGTAAGTGTACTTGTGTCAATGGTTCTTTCACTGTGAGGGGAAGAAGGTGAAGGTGAGTTCTAGGTTGAAAGGGATTAGTCCCAACTCAGCTAGGAACACACAACAAAAAAGGACATACACAACTTCCGGCAGAGAAGTCCACTCAAATGCGACAATCACAACATACAAGGTAAGATAACACGTACAGCACTCATGGATTAGTCTGAACAATTGCAACAGTTGTTGCAGCAAGGTTCATGTGAAAGGTCTGTTTGATGTTCGACAGAGTAGTCGAAATGGATGGGACAACATTAACAACATATACAACACATTTCCATTAATATATTATGCATTGCGACAAATGAATCAATTTAGATGTAGAACACAGATTGAAGCAACATGCGTTACAAGTGTTAAAGATCAGTCTTACAACAAATACAATACATGTGTGAAAATGTGTTGGCCTATTACCAGGCTTCTGAATTGAGCGAAATTTCCAAGACACGTCGTTACACCATACATCACTAACCCTGTCAGCGAGGCATTGGGGCCACTACTTACTCCTCAAAGAAAATATTACAGGCTCTCTTGGCTATGTGGGAGGAGCTGAGGTGAAAATTCCATTCATGTAAAAATGAGGGGGGTATTATAGCCAAGTGTGAAACTAACCCTTGTGGTTGTTCGACTACCCTCATGACTATTTGACTTCCATGACTTTTTGACTTACATGACTCTATGTTCAACCAGTGGGTCTCTTGGACTTCCACGTTACATCATATTGATTGACAACAAGCCCATAGTGGTGATGTGGGCAACATGACTCATGACTTGACTCAACATGACTTGACATGAAAAAGATAGTACATTTGTGCTGTTGTTGGAGTGCATGTTGAGCTAGAGTGTTGCTGAGTGATGGATGTCTTCATGGTGTATCATAGCTTCCCCTCCACATGGTGAAGTGTGCGGAGTCTTCGATGGTCCTTGGTTCACTTGATGAAGCTTCAGCATGGTGTTCCTTGCTTTCATGCTAAAAGGCTTGACTTGCTCACTTGATCACGAAGGTGCATGTTCATTGTGTTCGTCCACTTCACATGCTTCATTTGTTTATCCGTTGGTGAACCTGTCCATCTACATGTGCTCCCTTTGTACATCTCGTTTGTCGTCTTGACATGTTTGTTGGTGTACCTGTACCTTCAATCACTCATGACGAGATAACATCAAATCCAAAACCTCCTAATCTACCATGACACATGACCACCCGGATGCAGGCAACCAGGAGAGGCAAAAGGCTGTGATGTGGGATGATGGCTCCAGTCAACTACTGATGAAACTTTGCAAGAGTCATAGAGGGATGGAGACAGACAATCTGAGTCAATGGTGACATTTTGCAAGGTTTGGCTCAACTGGGAAGAAAAATTGCACAAATTTTTGGAGGGACAGTCCGAGCTGTAGGGGGGAAAGGCAAGCATGCTCTACACATTTTCTGGAACGAACAGTTTGCAAGGGTTGGACAGCTAGAGTTGTGAAATTTTCTAGAGGAACAGTTCGAGCTACATAAAGGGTCAGTAGGCAAGGATTTCGTAGTTTTTCTGGGGAACTACCCAAGAGATTGGAAGCCAAAATTGCCAGTTGACTGTTGGGGTCACTGGCAACCAAAACTACGTAATTCCCAGAGGGAACTGGCAGTTGGATGCTTAGTCACTGGCAACAAAATCTGTGCAATTCCTGGAGGGAACAGGCAGTCTACTACTAGGAGCTGTTGGCTGGGAAAACTGCACTGAGGCCAGCAAGTCGGCCTGCTGATCATCTTTATGCAATTTCTGAGTTGAGTTGATTGATGGAAAGTAGAAAGAATGCTCATGAGTACTATGTAATTTCTTAGATGAACAGTCAGTCAACTGTCCGGATGACTGACTGGAAAATAGTGCAATTTTCCAAAGGAGACATGGACGGGCACTTGACGTCTGTCTGGCCTGTCTGTGCAATTTTCTCAGCCAGTTGAAAGGGTGAGGTCAATGGCCTCTGTGCAATTTTCTCAGCCAGTTGAAAGGGTGAGGTCAATGGCCTCTGTGCAATTTTTGAGGGGATTCAGTCCTGGGGTGACTGTCAGGTCCGACTGTCCAGGTGGCCAGCATGAGAGTTGATTGAGTTGCTTGCGGGCAGCATAGCTTGAAAGGACTGGGTTGGTGCTTCTACATTGTTCTAGTTGATAGTTGATCGAGTTGAAAGTAGGGTGATGGTTCGGCTATCAGTGAGGAGTCTGATCGTCAAAACTTTAGCAAAAATGGCTAAGTGTGTGAATAGTCAAAAGATTCATAGGTGATCATACCGACACACACTCGCATGACTTGAAGACGAAACCACCAAACCATCCAGATACACATATTCAACATGATTAACCAATAGTGCAGGCGACAAGCACGACACTCATGGTTGATTGTTCATGATCGAGATGACGCTTGCGCGATGGTGAATGTGACTCCACGTGTGAGTGCGACAGATGATTTCATGTTGAACACAACAAACACATATGAAGCAAAGACTTTGAGCATGACCAGAACATGGTCACAAGGATGACTTAGACATCAACATGCAGGGACTTGAATGCAATAAACAAGCAAGGTGAATGTAAAGACTCACATGAGCTCACGAAGTCAACCCGAGCGTGTGCAGTCATCAAGTGAAACTCTTCAAGGGAGGCTCCGAAATCGATGCAAGCCAAGATTTTGGAGGGTGGTTGTAGCCGCTACAACAGGTGGTTTGGCCTCTGGAAGCCTTGGATGGTTTTGATTGATGTGTTTTATGAGGTTCCACATTCATGTTTGGAATATGACACGAGGATGACTAGTTGAAGAGATATTTGGCTCAGCCATGTCTACGATCAAGTGGAACGTGGTAGTCCTATACTGGGTTGGATTTTGCATCATTAATATGAGGTTATTTCTCCTTGTTATCTCATAAGTATTGTATTGGTTTATAAGTGGATTATACTAATGTTGTTTCCTTGGTAGTTATGTTGTTATTTGTTGGCTATGAATATGTATTATGACAGTGACTATGTATGGCTCTCATCATGTTTCTACTGGTAAATGAATGAACAATGTGTCAATGGCCTAATGGATGAAGTTGCAACTAATGTGATAAGGAAACAATGTTTCATAGTGAATCTTAGATAAGTATGAGACCCCTATGCTTAGATCTATTGTTTACACCTATAGATTGCATATTTGTGATATGTTTAACGAAATTCCTGTCATGGCTAGTAGGGGTCCAATCAAGCCCTTGTTCAAGTAATTGAATTTTTATCATCATTCCCTTGCTATCTTTATGTTCTGAAGGTATCATTGAATTCTGGGAAGTGACCTGGGCTCTGGGCTTGAAAAAGTGGCTCAAATCTAGGGGACGTTGGCACAACACTGAGAAAAATACTCCCTAGACACTGGCATACCATGTTGTGGGAGCATCCAGAGCCTTCTGGATCCTGGCACACCATGTCGTGGGAGCATCCAAAGACTTCTGGATGCTGGCATGCCCATATCATGGGAGCGTTCGGGAGTTAATTGGCCTATAAATGTAGTGGCACCCAAGGGATGGCTACTTGAGAGGTTGGGATGGTTCCTAAGGGTCTTGTTGTTGTTGTGGAAGGTCTATATGGTGTGTTTATATTGGTTCCACTTCCTTAACATGACTTGGGAGGTTGAATCATATCATAGTAACTTCTCATCACATGTTTACCATGGTTGGCCAGTAACTGAGTAGATGTGGGAGGAATTCACTATAGAGTGGTATCAGAGCATGGTTCACCCCTCGGACTGGTTGGGCAGTGTGTTGGTCATGCACTCATGTCGATTTCATATGTGTTCCTTATTCTTGCAATCCATGTGCTTGTTGCATTTGCATGGTGTTGAGCATGGTTTTAGTGATGTCAGAATGTGAAGGTTGATGGCGTTGTTGTGGAATGTCTCGTCATGAGTGTATGGTTGTATTTTCATTTGTTATGCATGTCCTTTTCTATATGTTGTTATGCATGCATTGTCATGGTTATATTTATGCATGTATAATAGGTCAAACACACATTGTGAGGTCATTTTATGCAATTAGGTCATCATGATGATATTTGTAGGTTATGATGCTAATGTGTTGGCTGAGATAGAATAGGAGATGCAAACCATCAAAGTGAAGTTGTAGCATTGGACCTCGAGGCAAGAGCAAGTTGTCATACAGGTTTGTATGTTGGGCATGCAGGTATGTAGGTTAAGGATTGTTATATGCATTATGGTTATGTGTATTCCTTCCATTCTATTTATGTTATGGTTACATACATGATAGATGGTAGTTTATTAGTGTAGTCATATGCACGTGTTGGATAATCATGAATGATAGTAACATGTGGTTGTATGCATCGATATTGTTGTTTTAGGTTAGATAACTTGATGATTAAGCTATATATTGTTGATGAGCATGATATATAACTTATTGTTGTTATATGCTAGTAACTTGATGATTAGGGTTATTACATTAAGATATTGATGTTATATATATCATACTAATTTGGATTGGTCTATGCAAATGGTTAGGGTTCTGAAATTCAAGTATGAGTTAATATGTTGTGATATTATGTCATAACAATCTAGACTAACTATGCAAGTGTGATTATTATGTATGAATGATAATTTTTTATGAGTTTATGATGTGAACATGTTAGCTAATTACTTTTATGGATATCATGACCTTATTTATGTTTGAGTTGATATGTTGTGAAGTTATGTAATGCTAATCTAGATTGATTGTGTAGACAATATATCCTCCCTTGAGATACATTAAGGTATGAGTTTTCTTATGTCATCTATTTGGTGTCTGAATGTTTGACTATGTTGTTTATTTGGTGTTTGAGTGTTTGGTGTCTATTATGTCGTCTATCTGTTGTATGAATGTTTGATTACTTAAATGATATGAGTATGTGTCTATAATATTTCTTGCTAAAATGGTCTTGTTTTAAGATGGTTGTACTAATACATATGTGTCAAGACAACTGATATGTACTTGAGTGTAAGTAGGTGTCACGCGGAATGATTCGATCTTGCGGACAAGATAGACCTTCCTAGAATCTAATGAAGACCTAATGGCAAACAAACCAACCAGACACTATCTTTCTCTAAATGCGCTTTATAAAT
>APFE030738106.1:117921-141472 GCA_000404065.3 Pinus taeda | reverse complement strand
GAGTTTTTTAAGATAAATATTGCGCCTTTTGACTTTTACAGGGGTACGCACCCTCCCCTTTACATACAGAGCGTATAACTACACAGATAACTTGAACAAAAGGTGTGGGCCCGCATGCAAAAGTAAGAGAAAGTGCGGAACCAGAGTTACATTACTTTTTTGATGTCTTTCTCTCATTTCTCAAGCTTGTTTTGAAGAGCTGAGGTTTAAGACTTGCTTAGGAAGCTGGTATAGGTAATGATAGATCTACACCGATTGCAGATAATCAAGGTGACGATATTTTTTGTGTAACAGTAGGTAATAGTAGTAGCATTATGTATTATGACTCATGAATGTGAGTTGATTGTTGAGTATGGCATGGTTGTTAGACTTGGTAAAGGTTGATTTAAAATTAATATACATGATGTCTTGATCTTTGAAATGTGAGACTAACATGTGTGAGCAGTTGTAGGGTAACATGCTTGGTTTTACCTTGACAAGGTAATAGTTAATGTGTTTATATAATTAATAGTTGGGTGATGTGACAGTGCATAGTAAGACTCAATTGAATCAAGGAAAAAGTAAAATAAAGGAATTGGGTGAAAATTTCCTTTGGCTATGCTTGGAAACCACAATTCCAAACAATTGAGGGACTTCCATACATAAAGTCTTATTAACCTTGAATTTGTCTGAAATTATGAGGATATGTGTTATATTCATAAATATGTATTTGATAGGTATAACAATTGGTTCTAGTTATGGCTAGATTCGTCAAAGGATTGGAGTCCCTTGTGAGATGGCATTGATGTGTTCAGTTGCAAGCAATGTGCTTGGCATAATAAGGTAAGGTAATTGGTGTATTGTTATGTTTATTTATGCACTAATAGTTATGTGTTTATGGCAATATGATGCAGGGGATTGCATTGCAAAAAGGCTTCCATGAAATTATGAAGAATACTCAAGTTGAGGCTTCATTTGGAAGCACTAGGAACCATGGGGATTGAGTCATGGTGTTTGTTGAGAGTCTTGTGATTTTGATTCTTTGTTCTTTGTTTGTGCTTGATTTGTAGTTTTGTTATGTCGAGTGCATGGTCATGTCACTTTGTTTGGGATGTCATATTTCTATTGGTTTTCATGGTTTTATCTTGTTGCTTCTTTTTCTTTCCTTTTATGTTTTGATTCTTGGGAATTGGTTGGGAAAGAGGAAAGCTAATGGAGCTCAAGAAGAGTTGAATGAAACCTGACAGGTAATGTAAGACCTAAATTAAGCTCAGTGCATGAGTAAGGGAAGTTGAAGGTAAGAATATGACAATAAGTTGGATTGGTTCGGTCCATTGGTGTAAATGGACAATGGCAATATAATCACAAGAAAAGTAACAGGAAAATGTGAAGTAAATGGATCTAAGGCATCAGATGCCTTGGATATGTTGGGAATGATTGTTCTTAATATTGTGAAAGGTGTGCACAGCTAAAGGAAGTGTTATTAACCTTGACCTTATGATATCTAGTAACTATGTTATGATCATGATTATGTTGATGATTATATATGTATACATGTATGTATGTATGTATGTATGTATGTATGTATGTTGTGCCTAACAAGGTTGTCATGGATCATGGTTGTCTAATGCTAATGTTTATATGTATATATGTGTGTATGTATATCATTGTCTGAAAAAATCTTGATTGTTTTATGCTAATGTTTATTTATATGTATGTATGTATCCATATATCTATGTCATTGTCTGACATGGTTGTCAGGGATCATTCTTGTGGAGGAATGATTTCTTATGCAGGTGAAGGGAATGAAGAGGTTCCTAGTCTTACGAGGAATCAATTGGGAAGAGCAGCCCTAACAAATCTATGAGGCGAGAATCATGTGGATATGGATTGATATTATGTTATTATAGTTTGTTTATGTTATGGGCAGGCTAGGCCGATGGATACATCAACCAAATGAAAGCAATGTGGTCTGTGACATGCTGGGACAAGCCTGGATAAGACACTGGAAGCAAGGTTGCTTGGTAGAGACAATGTGGTTTTGGACATGTGGTGCTATTGTTGTGCATATGTTGTATATGTTGTACATGTTGTATCTGTGATGTTGTGCGGATGCAGTGGTGTGTGTATATAATGTGTGTGCATGTTTATTATGCAATGTTATGTACATGGTGGTACGTATAGTGTTGTGTGAATATTTCATATGTAGTGTTGGGTATAGATGGTGCTATGTACATGTTGGATATGCAGTGTTGTGTACATATCATGTTGTGTGCATGATGGATATGCGGTGTTTTGTGCATATGGTGTTGTGTACATGTTGGATATGAAATGTTGTGTACAGATGATGTTATGTACATTTTGGATATGTAGTACTATGTACACGTGGTGTTTTGTGCATGTTGTACATGTGGTGCTACGTACATATGGCATTATGTGCATGATTGTACCTATGGTGTTGTGTGCATATGGTGTTGTGTACATGTTGTACAAGTGGCGTTGTGTGTGGGTGGTGTTGTGTACATGTCATGCATGTGGTGCTATGTACATGTGGTGTTGTGTATATGTCATGCATATGCTACTATGTACATGTGGTATTTCGTACACATTGTACAGGTGGTATGATGTACATGTGGCATTGTGTACGCATTGCGCAGGTGGTTCCATGTACATGTGATGTGGTGCACATGTTATGCAAGTGGTACTGTGTACATGTTGTACATGTGGTATTTTGTGCATGTCGTACATGTTGTGTTGCGTACATGTGGTACTATGTATGTGCATTGTGTAGTTGTGGTATTGTGACATGTGTATTCATTGTGTTGTGCTCTATGTATGTATTTTTGTTGTGTTATACACCAAGTGTAGGTGTATGTATTTTGTTGTGCTGTACACCAGATGTACGAGTATGTATTGTGTTGTGTTGTACACTGGGTGTAAGTGTATGTGTGGTATTCCAGGTGTAGGTGCGTGTATTACATGATGTTGTACATTGTGTGTTGTTGTATGTGCGTGATGAACACTATGTGTATGTGCATAGGAATTGGGTGTTTGTCGGGTGTGGCAACTAATCAGGTGTGTGTATGAAATAAGGACAAGGTAGAAGCTAAGGATTGATTAAAGGATAAGTATCAATAATTTATTTCAATTTTATTATGCATGTGATTTATGATTAAGGTCTATGATGATTACATGTGATCTATGATTCTGGTTTATGATGGTTATATGTGATTTATGATTTTGATCTATGATGGTTATGTTTTGAGCTAATCTAATGTGATATGTTTATACACGATAATTTGGTCAAAGATGTTAGTTTGACTTGTTGTGATAGGAAGCGAACAAAATTGCAGGTGTACCTTGTTGACAGGCCACCAATGAGGTATGATTTGAAGTTATTTCAATTTATTTTGAATCTAACGGAAATTATGTGCTTGGTACAGGAAAACATGAAATGCCCAGGTTGGGTGGTCGAAACTGACTACAAGAATTAGCAACAATAGTGAAAGAAATTGGAACATGCAGCAGTATGTTGGTAAAGCACTTCAGGAGTAGGGCCATTGTGGCACACTAGCACCCAATAGTGTCTATTGGTTTCCATGAGCAAGATATGACCGGTATGATGATTTTGAGGCACGTATATGCCTTGGTTTTTTGACCTTCTGATGCGAGGAAGCCTTGCCAAGGGATGGATCGCCCCGGATAGGGGATTTTAGGGAACTTGGAAGGTGAGTGACTGCATGGAAGGGGTGACTAGATTGCCCGAAGGACTATGTAGCAGAGAAAGGAAGGTCAGGAATGGATATGTCATTAGCATTTCCAGATGGAATCAAATGCACATTGGGAGTGCACCCTAGAACAATGAGCTGACAATTGTTCACTGACAGGACAGCTAGCGCAATATTATAGCCCTAGACATTAGATGCAACTTTGACTTTGAAAGTGGATTCTAAACTTGTTGGGAAGGAGGTGAATTCTGGTACTACTTTGAGGGTGGAGGTGTGCGCCTCTAAATTCCCTTGTTGCGGATGCAGGCATCGTATCCTTTTATTTGCTAGTTGAGCAATGCATATGTGTATATGTGCATGTATTATTGTAAATATTGTATCAAGCTAGATTTATAAACTCCATAGGCAATATGATTATTTGCTAGGAGAAGCAAATGTGTATGTGTGCATATGTGGTTATTATTGTAAATATTGTAATTAGTTGTGTTATAAAGCTCTAATAAATGATATGTTTGTCATGTTTTAGCAAATGGTCATTGTAAATACTGCAACAAGCTATGTTATAATGCTCCATGGGCAATATGCTTTTTTTTCAGTGGTCTTGTTGGTTATAGGTGTAATTGAACACCGAGGACGGTGTTCCCCCAAGAGGAAGGGTTCTAGAACAACCCTGGTTAAAAATCCATGTAAAAATAGATAAGACCAAGGTCATGGGACACATATTCCAAGCTAAATGGTGGGGAAAACATCCTAGTGGGTGTTCATTCGGCTTATGATGGCTAAGGAAATTGGCAAAGGCAATGGAAAAGGCTTTGGAAAGGCAAAGAAGGATTAATTGGCATTTTATTTATGAAATAATAAAAATTAGGAGAAAAGGAAGGTGAAAGGTCATAGGTTGCATGTGAGGAGGAAAGTTAAGGAAAATAGAGGCCTCATTAAAAAAAAAGGTTTTTGAGGATCAGTGGGCAACCTTGGTTAGTGTAATATTTTCTAATAGGTTTTGGTGGAGCTCTCTTCTATTCTCTCTCTATCTCATACTATTGGACACATATTTTTCTTGGAGCACTCTTGGAGGAGTGTGGCATTCTTGGAATTTGGAGCAAGAAGGCAAAGAAAAGGCAGGAAAGCACAAGAGGACATCGGGATCAATATCTACAGTGGGTTTCACTTGCAGGTACCAAATTTCATGTATGTTTTCCTCACTAGTTTTGGCATGCATGGTGTATGCATGTGGTTTATTGGTCATGATCTATCATTGGCATGGAGGATTTCCTGGATTGACAGCGGATTTTCCTAGCCTTATCATTTCTTGGATACCCATGGTGTTGTGGGTTTATTTCTTTGTTTTTCTGGTTGGTTCTCATGTTTCCTTTATCTTGGGTTGAGTTACTAATTCCTGGAATCCCTGGTTGGAAAAACACTCTAGAATCCTTGTAACAACTTAGGTTGAGTTACTAATCCTGAAAGCCTTGGTTGGAAAATTGCTTTGGAAGCCCTTGGTGGGTTGAGTTACTAGTCTTGGAAACCTTGGTTGGAACAAACTCTTTAGATCCCTGGAACGTTTGGGTAGAGACCAATCTGATGATGGTTTTGTGATGTCTAATCATGAGGTGGAATCACTATTTGATGGGTTGAGGTGGTTTGGCCTCTCGAAGCCCTGTATAGTTTTTATTGATGTGTTTTATGAGGTCCCACATTGATTCTTGGAATATGGCACAGGGGTGACTGATTGAAGAGGGATTTGGCTCAACCATGTCTATGGTCAGGTGGAACATGGTAGTCCCATACTGAGTTCCATCATTAATATGAGGTTATTTCTCCATGTTATCTCATAAGTATTATACTAGTTTATATGTGGATTATTTTATCATCCTATGATTTTGAATATTGGCAAGACAAAGTCACAAAATATACATCAAACCTCTTAGGAGCCTAGGATCTAGCCCTCCTAGACTCAGAGAGGGCTCTCTCTGTATTTTAATATTTAACTTTATTTTCAATGTTTTGATGTGTTAGGCTAGATATAAAAATGAAGGAAATTTAATACTTAATTGCTTGGTTGTTTGTTTGGTTGGTTGGGGTAGATCATATTTGAATCCTTTCCATTGGGCTATGGAGTCTAACGCTAGGTGGTAGCATCAATTTTCCAGAGAATTTACAAGGCCATATAATTGTCTTTACTGGATCTAAAAGCGGAGTGGAAAGTGAAATGACGTAAAATTGATATTAGTAATGATTAAAAATCATTTAAGTATTTTTTAATCACATCTCATAGGAAAACATTTAGATTACAAATACAGATAGTAATAAGGTGCTCCAACAGCATATCTTAAACTAGAATTTATGCTTTGCAATAAGACTCAAAGATGCATAAATGAATAGATAGAGATACATTCAGTACAGAAAAGAAGACATCACCAGGTCAAAATAAATCAAGTATCTTGCAAACTGTCCTTTTATTGATGCTCCAGCTCAAAATTACAATTCTCCAAACAGAAAAGATAGTTCAAATGACTTGGGTCCCACCCCTAATACTTCCAACGCATGAAGTATTTAAAAAAACCTACAACGATTTGCCTTATACACTTGGCAATCTATTATAATTACAATGAGAGAAAAATGACAAATATAACCACGAAGTGGCCACACTGAGAAAACTGGGACATGTGGTACTCTTTTTTAGGGATGTTGTTGCTTGATACATTAATTTAATTGTAGTGGTTTTGTTGATGCGGCTGGGGATGACTCACGTCTGTGTTGTCACTTTAATCATCCTTGTCTAATTCCTCTTGATAGTCACATAGATCACTCCATGCTTCCTCATCTGGAACTTTGAACTTAATTAATCTTCTGTATATTTCATCAGCTTCAATGTATTTAGAAAAAGTCAATTTGACCTAAAACACGTGCTTTAGTTCATGCTCGATGTAAATTTTATTGTTGATAGCTTCCAGCAATGCCTTTCCTGTTATGTTGCCTTTGATGTTGGAAAGATTTGCAGCATCTGTGGCTATGCCCTAGAGCCTCTTGGCATAATCCTCTTTGGCCATGAGTTTGTCATTTATAACAAACAAAGAGGGGAGACCTTTCTGATGTAAAGGCTACATTCTGTTGAAGAACCTCTTGACTATCAGCTCCAGATTTTGACATTTCTCTTCTAGTTGTACATTCAAGTTCTTCTTAGTCAGCACCTTCTTCACTTGAAGTATAGTCTCTGTTCTATCTTCTACTCCCAAATCTTCTAGCTCATACCTATCTCTTGAATTTAAAATTTTGATTATTCTGTTGGTTGTTGTTGGCATGTCTCCTAGCTCTTCATTAGTAGCTGAAATAGCTTCTCTGGCCTTTTCAATTAATTCTTTCTGCTCAAAGATAATGTGGATGCTAGTCCAAATTTCATTCATTCCATCAATTATATTATTCTAAATAATCTCCTTCACTCTTCCTAGAGTGTTCCCGATAGATGATACTTTCTATGATTTCTGTAATGCTTCAATCAATGTTTTTTCCCTTTGCATCTCCACCAAATGGTTACTTTCGGCCCTTTTGATTTGATCTTGCAGCATATTAACTTGAGTTTCCAGTCTTTTAATCTCCTAAGTCTCCAGATTCATGCCTTTCATTGTTCTGTGTTGCTTCATGCTCCTGTGGCAGCACTTGTTGGAGTGGTTATGGGAGGGGTTGTTAGAGGAACGACCTCCATTGTTGTGTTGGTCGTCTGTGCCACCTTTTCTTTCTTTTGTATCCTCATAATGTGCTATCATTTCTTCCATAAAAATTTCCCAAGTGACAATTTGTTTACGAGATAAAATCCATCGATGCCATACAAACTGATTGGGTTCCAAATATAAAGTTGCAATGCATACCTTTTGTGTGTTTTGCATATTATGGAGATCGAAATATTGCTCCATCTGTAGTATCCATGTTATGGGATCCTTGTCGTCAAAATTCCTCATATTGATCTTTGGAACATGGTGGGTCTTCAATCCAATGTTAGAGTCTATGAAATCATGATTAACATTTATTTTGTTTTCATCATGAGTTTCCTTTACTACCCTTTCACCATTAGTAAGAATTTCGTGTAGCAACTTTATCAAATCTATCTTCAAATCTTCCATGTTGCCTTTAAGTTTTGCTTCTATACCATCCATCTTAGATTCCATGCTATCCAGCTTAGCTTCCACTCCATCCATCTTAGATTCCATGCCATTCATCTTAGCTTCCACACCATTCATCTTAGCTTCCATGCCATTATTTAAACCATCCAGCTTAGCTTCTGTTACTTTTTATGAGAGTGAAATTTGTTGCTCTTGGTCTCATAATTTTGATATATCATGTTACATTTCTTCCCCTTCTTCATGAGCCATGCTAGATATTTTAGGTTGTTTACTAGGTGTTTCCATTTTATTTCTTCAGGGCATCAATTAATGATAATTATGCTTCACTATTTCCTTTGAATTCCTTCAAACTAATTTTTCAAACCAAACTTGTGCAAAAATTTTAGAAAGACTACACATTTTTTTTTTATATTGAATCGGTTGTATCTCTATAATTGCAGATCTCAAAGGTATGAAATTTATTTCTATGGTATCCCTCTTTGTTCTCGTTCTAACCCCACAAGTCTTATCAATATGGGATTCTCCAAGAAATAATTATTCCAAATCTCCCACGATGGCCTTATTATAGACTAGTTTAGTAGAGTGAACTTGTATGAAGTTACACATGTCACTATTTCGACCTTCGGACCTAAAACTGATACACAAAAAACTACATTTTGTCCTCTTTCTATATCTTTTTACAAAATTTCAATTTGATTCTCAGAGAGAAAGTTATGACGATTTTCCCCAGATCACATGTTTGAGATATAAGTCGAGAGCCTGCAAAAACCTTAACTTCCTTGGATCATATCTTTGAAACTATAGTGAGACAAGATCTGAAATTCATGCTCGAGGTTTTGGATCAAATGGGCTTTAATTTTAGCTTCTGAAACATCATATAAAAAAACTTATAACGAAAATTCCACAATGACCTATTTGAAGCAGCGAACCCCTAGAATCCAAAGCTCCAATACCAATTGTTATGCAACCAGCTCACAAAATAGAAGAAGAGCAACGACTTCAAATCAGCCTCTTTGAGGGGGAAACCTCATTTTCATTACACAAATGAGAAATTTATGGATGATACAAATGACAAGACCTCCTTTCTATATATAGGAGTCTAAGGGGTCACAATATAATCAAAGCCGACATAACAATAATAATGTAAGGGCACAAAAATAGCAATAGTGGGGTTCTATGGGGCACAATAATAACAATATGGGGACAACATGGGCACAACAATAACAATAAGGGGCTACAATGACAATAAAAATAAGGGAATACACTATATTATAGGGGCCTAACAACTAGTGAAGTATTTTTAGCAATAGAAGTCTAAACAACAAGGATAATGCAGAAGGTCTAGTTTCAAAGGATTGAAAACAATCCAAGGACTATGAGCTGAAGGACTAGCTTAGGTATGCTTTTGTCTCATTGGTCAGATTGAAGATCTAAAGGATCAGATCTCAAGCCTTCTATTTTCAGTCGAAGGGTAGCTTGTATATTGTTTTTGTATCAAATATATGAAGGGCCATGATCCCTCATACAAGAACCCTAATGTTTTTTTGTTAATGGAAAAATAAGAGGATTGTTTTGAGCCAATTTTCTTGTGTATTGTTTGTTCTACTATGTTAAATTTTCCTAGTGTGTTTATGTACTAAATCTATCATAAACCGGATCTAGGGCCCATGAAAAATTAACACTATTAAGAACTTCTACCAAGTTGTAGGTATAATGGAAAAGTGGTAGATATGCCCATGAGGCTTCATTCAATGATGTCAATGTAATATAACTATTACCCGATGAATTTGTTGGGATAAATATAATTATTTTTTTACAACTATAGTTTTACAAGCATTCATAGCTTGAACTCCACAATTATTATAGATAACAACATTTTATATTTAACCAACAAAATAATATAACTTAATCCATGACCAACACATGCCCATAAAGAAATGAAATCAAACTCAAGTCAATCCTCTTAGTATAATCAGTGCAGTTGTTGTCATTGCCTTTGCCAACAGGGGTTGTTGGAGTTCCAATACAGATAGCATATCAAGTATTGGAGCATTATTAATCTGAATCTCTTCAGCTACCAGAATTAACCAAGATCTTTTACTTCTATGATGTTAGCAGAATTGCATATGAAAGAGTATGAAAATCCACATGTGCATATTGTAAAGAAGAGGAAACACAATGACGATTGTCAAATCAAACGACACACACACATTGATAATGGAGTTCACCTAGTGTGGGTTACATCTCCTGGCATGGTGTCAAGAGTGGGGAGGTTGCTTCATTAAATGCTGCAAAATGATGATGTTGTACATGGTATATTCTTTGCCATTGCAAGGATAAATTCCCTCAACCAAAGTGGCAAGTATCTCCATGAGACGTTCTCCTATAGGAAACTCTCACTCACATGGCCCTCCTTCAGCATGACAAGATAATCAATCCTCACATGACATGGCATACAAGTATCCTTCAACATAATGGTAAAAAGGATCTCAACAAAAAAACATCATCTCACCAAATCAAAAGAAAGACATGGTATCGTTGCATCATATAACTCCACTTTCGGGGATAGCCTGAAAATGCGAAGCTCTACTGACGAAATGGACTACACCGCTGAATTTATGGCACGAAATCGTGTCAAACGACTATAAACTAGGCCCCTTTCTAACACCTTCAAAATCTGGACCCTCCAGGAATCCTGAAGATTCCCCCAAAGATTCTTTCCTGGAGATGGTCAAAAAATCCACTTCTCGGACAAAAATTCTAAGCACACTAATGCGTTCCTTGCGAAATTCTATGAAAAATGACTATAAGGTTGGCATCATTCTGCCTCTGTCAAAAATAAACCTCCAAGGGATCTTTTAGATTCTGCAAAGATTCCTCATTGCTCACTGCCTGAAATCTTATTGCTCATATGAGGAAACGAACCACACAATCATGTTCCCTACAAAATTTTGGTCCTTTTGGGTATAAAATTGGCATGATTTTTTCACTGTTAAAAATTGTCCTCAAGGAAATCTTTTAGATTCCTCTCTCATTCTGCATGGAATATTTTGTCGAATATTCCCCTAGAATATTCTCGCCTCGAAAAACATGCCTACACCTGGGCGTGGTTTTGCACTTGGTCCTGCCACTCGTGGGTCCTCGGCGCTCTGTTCTGCTCTTCTCTCCTTCCCCCGATCAAATGGTAAATCAGGTTCTTAAATATTTTTTTGGGTGGATAAATCAAAGACAAGCCTATAGGCAGTTGGCGGAGTGCTAACTTTGGTGTTGGGGTGGTCAGGGGTTCCAACCTCACCGACCCGCATTTGGTACACATTTATTATATTTCTTTGGTGGCATTATTAAATATTGTGGCAAGTGGTTGGCGTATGACCGTTTTTATTGGTGGCGATTAGGCGTATTGTGGTTTATGGGCACCGTTACATTAAATATGGATAGTGGTTATTAAATGTGGGATGGGGCCGCCCGTGGAGTGGGTCAACCAGATGGATGGGCAGGTTCGATCCCTACCGACCTCTTGTCGATTAAGGTAACAGCCTTCGGGCCATATCAATGTGATGTGGTGGCAGGTTTGACCACCGCCACCCTATGTGATAAACATGAGAGTTATGTCCTGGGGTGGTGGGGGTGGTGACCTGCCACCCCCTTTTTTTATATTTTTTTTGTTTTATAATAAATAACTAGCCAAAAAAATTCCACCGCATTTTAAGGTTTACTGGACAAATTAAGGAGGTGACAATTTTTCCCTTTCCGACCGCCAGATTTTGTGCGCCGACCCTTTGCCAAATTGTTGCCTCATTAGTTACTACCACTTGGCCTAGTTTGACCATAACTTTTACCGTGAATATCTTGAACATACGAACTCGGATTTGAGTGTCGTTTGCGACGTTAGAATCAGGATGACAAGCACTATGGATCTAGTCCTAGTTTCACTTCAATCTTATGATTTTTATTTTTAAGCTATTCTAAGCCACTTTTGAATCCTGAGCGTTTCTAGAGACACCTTGATCAATTATCCTTATCAACATGTTGTTTTTCAAACTAATAACTCCACACTCTCTTTCATCCAAGCTATTCCAAGATTTATCCTTGAGATAGTATGAATTCTTTCAATAGAATCTAGCTAAAGAAATTAGTAGTTCTATTGATAATGTTATAATTACAAACATGTGTTACTAGGATAATGGCTGAAAATAACCATGGTCATCCAATGTATGGAAAACTCAAAACGACATCCTATAATTTACATTTGGTGTGGACATCAATATTGCTCATCTCGACACTTTGCTAAAGTTTGTGACTTTTGTGGTCTTCTAAGACTTTGCTCTACTACGCACCCATATCCATATCAATACAAGCAACAAAAAAGTACATCCACCAACAATAAAGAGACGAAGAAGTAGTGTTACCAAAAATAAATATGAATTTTCTAATAAAATTTTAAACTATGGGAACCATTTTCCTAGCATTTTGACTTTGCAACATTTTTTATTGGCCTTGCACATACCCTGGCATCATAATTGTGGGAAATGAAGAAAATCATCACAATTACTCTCTACATGTGGTATACATAACCTAGACCCTATGTTAAATATGGGTCCCATTACTTGAAAGTTGAGTTACACTATTGTAACATGATTTTCTTATTAGTTCTACAAGATTTCTAGCGGAACAAGGGTTGTCCTCTTTAATTAGAATTACAAATTGTGTATTAAGCACATAATATATCAAAATATTTATATGTGTATTTCAATATCTTGTAGAATGCTCACATTGGTATCAAATGATGAAAGAAGATAAGTTATTCTAGTAGCTAACATGAACTTTCAGTGGTAGGAAAAAATTTCATCCTAAATAGTATATGGTTTATAACCCAAAAATTCGATGTCCACATTGATTAAAGCATAAATATGCCCATAAGAACTATTAAATTGGCTTGCCTAAGAAAAAGCATATGAAGTGAACTATTCGTTATTATCCTCCAACATCATCATGATCCTCAGGGTTAGCTCTCTCATTTCTTATCTGATGGTATTATACCTTTGATCAATCTATTTTTTAAGGAGATTATCCTTTATTCCTTAGTCTGCATAGAACTGCGACAACATAAAATATCACAAGTGCTATTCTAATAGAGTAATTAAGTCAAATGCATGAGATCTAGCTTTACCCTTTCACGAATATGCATGTAATGGGTTATCAATGCCATGAAATACAAGATTAGATACCATAAGAATAGGTTGAACACTAATTGGAACTATATAAAGTGAAAGTTAAAACCATAAAACTTAATTTACAGATCCAACAATCTTACTATATGCATGATTTGCAAAATCTAAACATGCCTTTAAAATATAACAACTTTCTAAGGGGAAATTCAAATTTCACTGGATCAGCTAGTGTTGTACCTATTCAAAAAATGGAAATTGCTATGTATTTTCCTTTGGAGCTAGTAGAAGTTAGTTCATATATGTTGTCAACAAGACTCGTATAAAAACTAAAACATAAATAAGAATAAACCCTTGCATGCCCTACTCTATGTGTACCTTTCATGATGGATGATCTAGAAAAACTGTAAGGACGACCTTCTGTAGTATACCTAGGGGGGATAGTATGGGGTACAGAGGGAGGTACCCGAAGGAATATTGTATGGACAAGCATATGGCTTGTGGAGTTTTCTCCTTCCTTAAGGAGTGAATGTATGGTGTTGCCCTACCTTAAGGGTTTGATTAATAAAGTGAAACATTTCTATATTCAAATCTTGTTATTTCTTGGGTATATTTGTATTATCAAATATTTTCAAATCAGATCTATAACAAGTGGTATCATAGCACTTTCTTGGACAAAGCAGAGAATTTTTTTTATTACTTTTGCAAGAACTTTTTGGGGCGGCGAGTTTACAGATCAGATCTATATGTGCTAGGGAGATATTTGCATAATCTAATTGCAGATCTGGGTTTTTTGAGAAAAAATATCCAATTTGAAAGAAAAAAATCAGTGGAATCGGAGTCCGGATGAGGGAGATATCGTTGATTTAAAAATCAGCTGTGTTGCAGACATTTTTTGGGGTAGTGAGTTTACAGATCAGATATGTACGTTCTAGGGAAATATTTTCAAAATGTAATTGTAGATTTGGGTTTTTTGTGAAAAAATACCCAATTTGAAATAACAAATCTGCCGAATCAGAGTCCGGATGAGGGAGATATCATTGATTAAAAAATTCGTTGTGTTGTAGACATTTTTCGGGGCGACAAGTTTGCAGATCAGATATGTACATTCTGGGGTAATATTTGCATAATCTAATTGCATATCTAGGTTTTTTGTGAAACAATACCCAATTTGAAGGAAAAAAATCGGTCGAATTAGGGTGATATTGCTAATTTAAAAATCAGCTGTGTTGCAAACATTTTTCGGGGCAGTGATTTTGCAGATCGGGTATGTATGTTTTGGGGCAACATTTGCAGAATCTAATTACAGATATGGATTCTTTGCAAAAAATACCCAATTTCAAAAAAAAAATCAGTCGAATCGGAGTCCGGATGAGGGAGATAGCACTAATTTATTTTTATTTTTATTACAGTGGAATCAGCAATAGGGGCAGCGTCGCGACTTGCATTACACGGGGTCGATTCTGACTGCTACCTCTATAACCACTGGGAGCTATGCTCGCCCCTCTATATAGCTCCAGGATAAGTCTAGGGGATTTGTACTCGTGACCTTCAGTACGAAGCCCGCCTTTCTAACAAACTTCACCACATTGTGATTACCAACTCGCCTACCCCCTGGGGACTAAGATAGCACTAATTTAAAATCAACTCTTTTTTCATAAATTTCTATGATGGTGGGACAGTTGCAGCACAAATCTGAAATTCTAGTGCCTAGATCAGGATTTCTATCACATGGGAAGATTCAGAATGGTTGTTCCATTTCCGTAAAAAAGTCATAATAGGGATTCTAAGCAATATTGACTAAATCGTAGCCATTTGAAATTTTCGCCAAGTGAATTTTTTTTCAAAACCCTCTTCATGGCAGTTATATATTTTACAGGAAAAGATAATGGTCCTACTATTGAAGAATACATAAAAGAAAAAAGTCATTATGGAAAACACATTGGAAATTTTGGGTAGTGGCTAAATTTAAAGATGAGGCGGCCACATGGTGGGAATTACTTAACAAAAAGAAGTGTTCTAACCTGCCTAATGAAGAATTTGAATAATTCCTTTTAGACAGATGGTCTCATGCTAGAAAACAAGATAATGAGAAACATATGGGCTTATTTTCTACTAGTGTCTTCTTATTACAGGTTCATGGATATATTCAGAAGGAGAAGATCATTGTGTCTACAAATCCTAGTTGTAAGAAAAATCTTATAAATGTCAATTTGGCAAAAAATAGCAAGTTCCAACAAAACAAATGGAGCGCACTCAGGTTAATAATGAGGAGGTGCAAGTTTATAAAGATTTGAAGATTTCTATGGACAAGTATGTATTGCATCCTAATTTTTATGTTTCAGATATGGCTAATGTGGATGTTGTTTTAGGATACCCTTGGATGGAATCGATGGGTACTATCAATATTAATGTGCAAAAGAAATTCCTGAAGCTCTGGTATAAAAAGAAGAAAATTACATTATAAGATATTTCCATCAATAAACAAGTAGAGTCCAAGGAGGCTGAAGTAGAAGATGTTCCAGGGACTGACACCTCAGATGATGAGCCTTTGATGGTCGACAACCAGACACAAACATTAAACCAGGTACCAAAAAAATAGGTAGAGTCCAAGGAGGCTGAAGCAGAAAATGTTACATGTACTAAAACATCAAATGAGGAAGTCGCAGTTGAATTAATATTGGAAGATAAGCAACAAAAGCATGCACCACAACATGTAACAGATACCAATCAAGCTCCATTAGGTGGTGAATTAAAGAAAAATACACCATTGGTTAAAACTTCAGCATATCACCACCCACATCACCCCACAAGAAAACAAGCAACAAGATGGAAACGAATCAGCAACTAGGACAACAACCCCCACATGACAGAGAGGGGCGACAATCCACCCACAACACAGCAACACAGAAGAGTCGTCAAGGTCAACTTCCATCTCAAGCGAGCAAGGCACCAGCTAGATCGAGGGTTCACCTTTCTCTTGGATGGCTATATGCACGTGCATGGTACCAATGGACTACTCTTTTGAGTAGATCTTATTATTTGTGTTCTTCTTATGTTTCGAGGACAAAACATGTTTAAGGTGGGTGGAATGTACTATACCTAGGGGGGATAGTATGCGGTACAAAGGGAGGTACCCACAGGAATATTGTATGGACAAGCATATGGCTTATGGAGTGTTCTCCTTCCTTAAGGAGTGAATGTATGATGTTGCTCTACCTTAAGGGTTTGATTAATAAATTGAAGCATTTCTATATTCAGATCTTGTTATTTCTTGGGTATATTTGTATTATCAAATATTTTCAGATCAGATCTATAACACTTTCCAACCAAGATAATTCATACAACAATTTGTTCATGTTTTCTTATTGATAAAATAGCACCGAACAAACCACAAACTATAAACACCTAATAAAACATTACAAACAAAATAAATTATAGATATGAACTAAACTATATGCAAACTGCATTCATGCATATGCATAGCGCTAAAATGTTATAATCTTTTCATTTCATGTTGTTTTGCCATGTCTATTGTCCATTGCCTTTTGGTTGACTTGTATATGGGAGAGTCAAGCTTTTGAAAACATTAACTTATATTAGTTTACAAAAAAAAACTTTGAAATTTTCTATTACTTTCATTGTATCTCATAAATTAATAATTTCATGGATAGAAACTCATATGGAAGCTTCGTTGTTTTTTTGCAAAGGTGTTTCGCAAATATGTGAAAGTAATAATGTCAACTTTCTTACTTGTTACATTGTATTGTCCTACTAATTTTGTTCCATTGCACATATAGTTTTTCTTTTTTGTTGCATATATCCCATCTTGCAAGAATAAGATAATTGCATTTATGCAACAAATTGCAATAGAAAATTTCACCAAACATTTATACAAAGATGGTTGAAATCATTAATGTTGAGAATTACTAATTGAAACAACAATGCAATAGTGATGATATCATTGATGATGTCTTGAACACCAACAACCTTTTTAGGTTTCAAGCATTTTCATATATTCCAAGTGATTGTCTTTTCAATGCAATTGAAGTTGTTTTGCATTTTCTTTATTCATTTATTGAATTGTGAAGGAACAATAGACCACTTCCTAATGTCCCTACACCAAGGTCACATAAAAGCATTAGAATCATTTGAATATGAACTAACATCTAATTTTCTATATCAACTTCATGGAATTAATGACGTTGAAACATATTTTTGTAGAATGCGTCTTTTTGCTTCAAATGCTCCTAGTGAAAATGAAAGAGGGCTATGAGGAGATACATTTTGCATATGTTGTTTAGCCAAATGGTTGAATGTACCAATAGGAATATGGTCGGTCACAAAGAAAATAAGGTATTTTATCTTCAATTCAAATGAAACTACAAATAAAATGCATATATTGTTTCCTTATGCAAACCCACTTAGTGGACACTATGAACCATTGTCGTACAAAAAATACCCCAATCCATTGTAACATTCAACGAATACTTATCACCCTTTTGCAAGGATCTAAAAAACTATTGGCAATCCATACATGATGAAATGCAAGTCCATGGATTTCATAGAGGAACAAATACTATATCCACTTGTGGAGATAACAAGTTTACTGCACTTTGTCATTTGATAGAACCTGACTTTGATGTAGAGTCTTGAAAATTTTACATTACACAATCCTTTTTCAATGCAATCATGTGTAGTGCCCAAGACACGTTGCATTGTTTACAAAACGTCTATCAAATGATGTCATAAAAATTCAAATAATGGTTATAAATTGGCAAGGATATCTTATTAATATGGAAATGCCATATGAAAAAAGTAAGTTTTAAGGTGGATCATTTTATTTGTAATGGGCAGCAATCATATTCAAAGTAAACATACAAGAATGTTTTTTTGTAAGTAAGAACTTTTTAATTATTTTTCATGCAATACTATTTCAAATCAAACATATAATAAAGTATCATTTGAAACAAGCTCGCCACAAACCCATCATGCACCTTTGTTAATGAATGCACATAGCAATGGAAGCAATGTACACTACAATATGGTGCCATTAGAAACAGGGTCCTTGCACACCCATTATGGACCTTTGTTAATAAATGTGCATAGTCATCGGGACAATTAGCACTATAATATGGTGTCGTTGAGTAAAAGTACAAATAATAAGATCAGTGGTCCATAGATTAAAACAAGTATTGTGTTCATAAACAAAAAAAAAAAACAATAAGAAAACATGCAAACAAAAGTTTCAAACGACACCTTACTTATCCAAGAAGAATTCAACAAAATTTTACCTAGACAAGATTCAATACACACATGGGAAGAAATGTCTAATGTGTAAACAATTACAATTTCGAAAGATTAGGACAAACATTAGACAAGACTTACAACAAATATATGCAAACTTATCTAAAAAAATGTAGAAGATTTCCCAAGAAAGTAATATGCAAAGTTTGCAAAAGAGCACTTCAAAATGGAAATTTTCCACAATTTCCTTTGCCTGGGAAAATTAGACACAACAAGCTATTATCAATTGTAGTCACACTCTTAGAACTTGAAGAATGCCTTGTAGCACTAAGAATTGATTTTACATAAATAAGACAATGGGGGTACAAATGATCGCAAATGGGCTTAACAAGATCAATTATTGATGTTCATGTTTAGAGAGACATTGTTCAAACAGCATTGCCATAATCTATGGAAGACACAACAACAATTTTTATTGCATTGAAAAGATTATTGGAATACAAAAATGCATTTAAAACAAGAAAAAATTGTGTGTGTGATGTCTTGAAAGCATTGAAAGAACTATGTTCTCAACATCTTTATAAAGTTGAAAACATATGCATAAATAGAAATTGGGATAACATGTTGTAAACAGCTACATTGAATTCTCCAATTCAAAATATCGAAATTGAACACAAAAGTGAAACAATTAGCAATTCAGAAAAATAAAACACCAATTGAAATGTTGGTGCATAGATACATATGACCCCAACACATCCATGATTTGCAAGATAAGCTGATTGAACATGCTCTAGTTGAAGGATGGTGACCCCTTGGAATTTTCAAAGACAAATATCTAGAGGAAACGAACTTCCCAACCCTTTTCTTTGGAGTTCCACATGATAATGACATTGTAAAAGGATTTCACTACCAAAAAATACTCTAATGGGAGATAATGCACTATAGTGGTGATTTTTTTTACCATACAACTAATTTGTTCTTCAAAACATTATGAATAATAATTAAAAAAAGTATTTTCTTGAATTTTGATAAGAACCATAAAATGGAAGTTAAAAGGAAGAAAGTTATTGGCAAAAGATGTTAAATACAAACCAAAATTGGAAAAACTACTTAAAAGTGAGATTGGTTACATATATTTCAAGAACATAAGGATTTCTCCTTATTTCCTACAACAAACGAAGAAAAATATATTTTCCATGATACATCAACAAGGGCCCCCAACTTTCTTTGTCATTTTTACAAGCGCAAAGCATCGATGGACTCCATTAGTCAACACATTAACCAAATTATGTGACAAAGGGGAAAAAAATAAAACATATTGAAACAATAGAGGACTGTAACATTGACTATCTCATTAGAAAGGATTTAGGCCATTTTTACTCGTTTCTATAGACATAGGATTAATGCTATAAAATAGTTGATATGTCAAGAAGAAACATATTTTGGAAAAATAATGGATTTCTACTTTGTCACTGAATTCCAAAATAGAGGAAGTGAACATGAACATGGTTTCTTATGTGTATAAAATGCACCAATATATGGAGTAAATAGTAACTCTGACATTGAAAAGGTCATCTACGAATATTTAACTTGTAAAACATACCACCTTGATCCAGAGATTGCAAAAATACATGAACACCACCATACGAAAAGTTGTAAAAAGAAAAGAGGCTCACAATGTAGATACAATTTTCCAATGCCACCCATGAAAAGCACAAAAGTTCTTGAACCAATTGACTCAGTAGATGTCACATTAAATGAAAAAAAAAAAGTTGTTATATATTACTTTGGAACATAAATGATATGACAACAAAACTACTTTTGACCATTTTAAATTAAATTTAACCAAGGCTAATTATCCTAGCAATACAAAATACATTGAAACAACCAATGATTTTCTTGGAACGAAAACCCTCTCACATTTGGAACAATAGCTTTGCAAAGAATATGCCACACTTATGGAATGAAAATATTGATGCCCATTTTGTCCTTAATGTATATGTGGTTGCATCATACTGCACTTCATACATGACCAAAGTTGACAAATCAATGACAAATGCATTTAAAAGGACATGAAAAGAACATGAAAAGAGAAAAATAAATGCTATCAAAATGAGATGTTGATTAGGCAATGCTTTGCTTAACCTTCAACAAATTTTTGCTGAATAATTACTCCATTTAACACTTTCTCTTCCATTGAATCATAGCTCATGAGAATGCATATTTATAAACACAACATTAATGAATGAACACACATTTATCCTCAATCCATCATTTTTGCTAAAAAAAGAAGATGAAAACTCTGAAAATGTAATATGCATTTTAATTATTGGTTATTGCATTGGTTAGCCTCGTGCCATTAAGCATATTTTCCTTGTTGAATTTGTCTCAAGATACAACAAAAATGGTAGACCCATTTTAAAAAGAAAAAAAAAACCAAAATTTATATGGTTCACCAGATACATAAAGCACATTGACTTCTTCTTTTTTATAAGCTTGGTGGGACTACATCTTCATCATGTCCAACATATCATCCCAATCAGGGCGTGGAATTGAACTGGTGACTTCATATCAAGGAGTGCCTTAACAGAGCACCTGATCATCATCTATCCAAGGCCTCGTGGGCAAAAAGCACATTGACTTTGAAAACTAATGCAGAGAGAAACTTTTGCGATGTGTCCCATTTGAAAACAATGAGAATACATTGAAACAAGACTTGGAAACATGGGAGGTCACTTATATTTTACATGAGAACACAATAAAAATAAGTGAATCTAAATTCACATATAATATCAACCCACTATGGGGCTATTGAAGAACTCCATAATATCTTTGTAGATCCCATTTTTACATTGAAAAAACACAAAATACCTAAACAACTTAGCAAAAAATCTAATTTGTAAATATACTTACAATGTTTCCATCACCATGAAAAAAAAAATACAATTGAATATGGGGTTTCACTTGTCAGAACACCTATTTGTGATTGAAAATGCAGAAGATCATAAAATAAGAAGAATGCTCAATAAAGAAAAAAGAAGAAATCATCAAAGAAATTGCAATAAAAAAATATAATAACAAATAAAAACCATTGTATTTATTCCTAACTAGAGAAGTCGGCACCAGAAACATATTTACAGCAAAAGCAATATTCCAAATGCTCATCCACCTCTATGATGCACACCGTTCAACTAATCCTTTGAAGCCAAATGGATTAACACTAGCATACACATGCAAAGTTGCATATAATGCAGGTGGTACAACAGTCCATTTTTCATGGCCAGTTCATTTTAACAAGTCTACCCTCACACTGCTTAGTAGTGAAACATTAGATGCACTTGGAAAACGTTATCAAGAATTGAGAATAGTTTTCATTGATGAGGCTTCTTTGCTTGGAATGTGTTTCTTGTATTGCATTGATGATCAATTGAGGAATATAAAACATGTCCAAACAAAATATTTTGGAACGTTGGTATGATATTTTGTGGTTATCTCAATCAAGCACAACTTGTACAAGATACCTTGATATTTGATCAACCTATTGTCAAAAAATAACCAGTTCCATATGACTTCTAGCAAGAAAAGGTAAAGTACTATGAATTACATATTACAATGCGCCAGACAGATGAGAACTTCATCTCAATATTAAATAGAATGAAAACAAGCACTCAAACAGGAGATGATTTTCCTATCTGAATACAAATTGTGTTAGACCTACACCTGTCGACCCCACGTTCCTTTGTCTTTTTTATAAAAATAAAGATGTTGCTTTGCACAGTAATAAAAAGTTTCTTTTGTTCCTAGTGATGAAATTGTCATCAATGCAATCAATCAAGAAGAATAAAACCATGGCAATTTCCCTTCCCATTTACATACAGCTCTATTGCCTTCACAGATAATCATAAAATTAAATATGTTAATTTCATAGATCTATGCTGACAATTATGATTGACAAGATGGTCTTATTAATGGGGTATATGGAATCATTAAGGCATAAAAGAACAAACAAAATTGATGTCATATCGATCAAGTTATTTGATGAAAACATAGGACATCGCCAAGCTATAATTTTGGATTACTTTTATAGTGATTACATTTGTCAAAATTGGATCCCCATATTGCAAATAGCGAAACTGATGACACTACCAACAATATAAAAATCAATAAAAAAATATATATATATATATATATATATATATATTTCATGTGCACACACAATCCATAGATCACAAGACCTTACACTAGACAACTGTGCATTTGATCCTATTGGAATACAGACTTGTGGATTAGTATATACAAACTTTGTATCGTGTAAGGAATATGCAAACCTTGTATTTATTAAAACCTCTTAAGAAAGAAAACTTCAAAATTAAGCAGAAAATAGAAACTAAAATGGACCGGAAACAACAAAATGCAAAATGGAAACTAAATTACAATTATGAATCAATGCACAGACACTCATGCACATCAATTCTTTTTCTAAACATTGGTAACCTACAAAACTATATCAACGATGTGCTCAATAACTATGATCTAATGGAGGTCGACATTTTGTGTTTATAGGTGTTGAGTCTTGAAAATGTCATTCATTTCCATTACACTTTCACTATTATGTCCATTATATCACCTCCACTTCACTACTATGTCACCACATTCATCCCACTTTCATTATCATTGGGCCACATTTATGTTTTTCCAACCTTTATTAATTCTAAGCCTTTTAAGTGAATTTGTGGTTAAAAATTAGAAAATAGTGTGCATCTGCTTATACCTAACAAATGGGTTGAGATTGTTGACATGTGTAGGTTGAAAGGAAGCTTCTAGAAGACCCTTATGTGGCACTCTAAGGCCAAATTCGAATTTGAGTGGAAAGAATCATGGGATCATGAGGATATGTGTCACATCTCCTAATTGTATTGTAACTCTAAAAAGATGTGTCTTATCAGTTCCTATTTTGATTAGGACTCTAGAGGTAGAGGGAGAGATTCATGGACTCTCATTAATGAGATGGCTGCTCATCTTTTTGTATAAATAGGAGATCTCTCTCCTTCATTTGTTAGCTTGTTAGCTTATTAGCCTCAGCTTGTAAGCTTAGAGTTTGGAGTTCTTTAGCTTGGAGTTTGTAGTTCTTCCTTGATGGCTTTTGAAAACTTTGGAGAGCTTTGTTGTAGTTTGTAATTTTGAAGAATTTGAATAAAGATTTGATGTTCTTAACATGGAAGGAGATGTGAAGTAGATGTCATGGAGCATATTAGAATGTAAGGTAGAGTAGATTTCATTTTGTAAATTTTGCTTTGATTTCATTATGTCA